>JAPSES010041437.1:0-12276 GCA_029822895.1 Maxillicosta whitleyi
ATCTATCTATCTATCTATCTATCTATCTATCTATCTATCTATCTATCTATCTATCTATCTATCTGTCTATCTATCTAAATATGATGCTAAGAGGCTGAGGCTGCTGAGAAGCATAAATAGACGCTTTGGTACAGAGTGTTGAACTCTAGACATTAGTGACCTTGAATTGGACCCTTCAAGGTCACTAAAGGTCAAAGGTCATGCTCCCCAAATGCACTTCCTGTCGGTCCTCAGTAGTAACTCTACTTATGTTTCTCACCATTTCCATGTTAAAGTATGGACCATTTTTTATGTATTTATTTTTTTATATATATGTAGAATTATTACTTATTCAATCTTATTTTAAGTATTTATTTGTGTTTTTGCTATCTTTTCACATCTGGATGGACTGATACATGTATTTACAGGCTTATGTTTATATCAAAGTTGGGGGTGGGGAGTTAATCAGTACAAACGTATGTATGTATGACTGTATGCATGCCCGTTTTGCTGCTGAATATCCATAAATAAAATTATAAAAATTCATAAAAAAAAAAAAAGGATGGACCACAATAAGTAAAAAGGCACAAATTTTCATCGCAAATCTAAATTTCCCAAAACTGAGAACACGACTGGTCCAAAAATGTGCCGAGTACACAGTCCAGGTGTTAAAACCAACAGGTTGTACAGCCACAGTACAGTAACGCAGTATTTGTACTTGGACCGCAGTGTTTTTCACTGGTGCGAACACTTCAAGAAGGAGTTTTCAGAAGCGTGACATGAGCCGTCAACACCTCAACTAAACGCTTCCTGCCAAGGAGCCTCTTCAGGGATAGAAAGGAACTAAAAATAGCTTGAGGTTGGATCTGGGCAGCAGCTGACCAGTGCATCCTATTAACATCATTCTATTGGTTTTAATATCCATGAAAAAAGCCCATTACACCCCGATAAAGCAATAATAATGTCATATTACCAATGTCAGTCCTGCAACTGGATTTCAGTGCATTTAACTCTTTCATGCATGAATTCTTAATAAACTAATGGTATTTTTTGGCATTAAACAGGTCAGATTTATTCAATATCTAATTTCTTTATCATAATACGCTGCTATTTGTTGTAGTGGATACCATCTGTCAACGTTTTAAACCCAAACACATCTACCTTCTAATCACTAATTCTATCAATATTGTGAAATAATTCTGATAAAATGCAGTTTCTCAGCAGCATCACATCATTTCCAGGTGCATCCACAGCCTCTGTAAAATCAGTTTGTGTGTTTTAATAACTGACTACAGTTGTAGGCACTTGTTTTTATGTAGAATTAATGCTATATTTTGCAAAAAAACTGGGTGTTTTCTTCCATTTTCCCTGTTTTGGCATAATAACCTGTGGATTTACTCTGAGCTTTAATGAACATCAACATGATCAGTGAATTAAATATAGGAAAATACATGATTTACAAAAGAAAAAGATAATATTAGGATAAAAGGTGATAAAACACTTGGTTATGGGTAGACTGTATTTGACTAAACATAAACACATCCCTAAAGGTCTGGACACAAAGATAATATATTACTGATTTTCTTCATTAATTTGGTAATTTTTGCTCCTTTTCTTATTTATTTTGTTCATTTTCTTGACAAATTTTTTCATTTGTTTGCTTTCTTGTTTATTTTGTACATTAACTTGCATATTTTGTTACTTTTATTGCTTATTTTGTAAGTAACCACTGTGGTGCATGACATGGATCAGTGATTATTATCCATTTTCTCATTTAATTTGTTCATTTTTGCAAATTTTCTTTCTTATTTTGTTGATTTTGCAGCTTATTTGTTGTTCATGTTCGAGACGAATTCATTTTTACTTGTTTTCTTGTTAATTTTGTACATTAACTTGCATATTTTGTATATTATATTCCAACACAAAATGGCAAAAAAACATAAGGATTAAACTAAACAAACTATTCTTTAAAGTGTAGATTATTAAATAATTTCTTTGTAAAATGTGCTTTAAATTAATTAAACTAAATATCAGAATAAAAGAAAACTTTATTTACCCCACCGTGACAGCATTCACAGGAAAGTTCTTAAAGTTATTTTGTTCATTTTAAACTGAATAATGTCCAATTTAATGCCTATTTTGTTCATTTTTCTTGACTATTTTGTTAATTTTCTTTACCAATTTGCTCATTTTACAGCTTATTTTGTCCATTTTACAGGTCATTGTGTCCATTTTCTGAACTAATTTGTCCATTTATATTAATTTTCTTATTTATTTTGTTCATTTTATCTTTACACCTAATTATATCCAATTTAAAGCCTATTTTACTCATTTTTCTTGAATAATTTATTCATTTTCTTTAGTAGTGTGGTAATTTTGCAGCTTATTTTGTTCATTTTACAGTTTATTTTGTCCATTTCACTGCTTCTTTTGTTCTTTCTTGACTAAGGTGTTCATTTTTGTATGTTTACTTGTTTATTTTCTACATTTAACTTGCATATTGTGTTCATGTTCTTGCTGCTTTCTTTGAAACCACATGTTTTGACTTCATTCTACATTATTTCAGGGTAAGATCAGACTTTATTTATCCCACAGTGGCAGCAGCATTTACAGTGAATATAAATATTATATTATAAACATTATTAAAGAACGTAGCTTTAATTAAAGACTGAATAACCCACTGCACTAATGTTACCAAGTCCATGTAGAGCTTTGAGATGAGCTGATAAATTAAGGCACATTCAAAGGAAGTAAAACCACAGGAAAAAAGAAGAACAGAATGCTGTTAAGAAGCAGAGACACTGCAAAACAACCTCTGTGTTCTTTCTGTTGAGGTGTGAAGGCCTGATTTAGCGCAAACACTGATGTTGTTGTTCATTGGACAAGAATTAAAAATGGACAGGATGTTCTATTTTACAAATGCAGAGCAGAAAAGACCCATGATGCCTCTGTGCAGACACCGACCTGACTGACCGCTGGTGTGAGAGAAGGGTGAACATGTAGAGTGTGATCGTGGATTCACCTCCATGTTCCAGCGTCTCTGTAATTGGGCGCTGTGTTATCCGGTGACCTTTGACCCCTGGTATTCATGGATCACGTTCGACACCTCGTTATTAATTTAATGACATTCAACTGATTTTCGGATGTTCTTTGTTTTGTTTGGATTGTCGACTGGAATAATCGATCAATAGAAGCGTCGATAAAATAATCAACACACTTGAGCCGATTCAAAGAAAATAATCAATACATTAATCGGTTCCGAAATAATCAATAGATACATATACAGCAGCACAAATATACATTTAAGGCAGTAAGGGGTTCATTTTTACAGTACAATAAACATACTATACCTGACATTATTATGTTAAATTAAGAAACAAAAATGAAGAAGGAAAAATATGCAGTCATACAAACACTCCCTATAATTCCAGATCATGGAATATTCAGGAATATAATTCAAAAAGACACCAAAAAAATTGACCCATCAAACTTAATTTCGCATCTGCATCATGAAAACAACGCAAATAATTATACGTTCAGGCAGTAATGAGTTAAGTTTAGCAGTTACAGTCTGTTTTATAAATAATCCAATCAACTAATGAAATAATTAAGGATCAGGTTCAAGTTGGGGTTCAACATCCCATAATACAATGCATATACAATACTTGATATGATAGTAATTGCAGGTCGGCTGTAGGTCGTTGCTGCTGTAATTTTCTAAGATGTTAAAAGAGAATAAATGCGTGTGATGCTTTGACCCCCGGTGTCATTTCAATAGAGGTGTTTAGTATTATTTGGCAGCTCGCGGTCGTGACACGTTGAAGAAAACGACGCTATTATACTGACGGTTATTAAGAAGCGTGCAAGACAAAACAACAGCAACGGCAGATGAGGGAGGGGAGGGATGGGACTCCAATTTCTCCATGGATATCAGACAGGCAGAGTGTGCCAAGAGACTGATTTTATTATATATTTATTTATTTTTTACATGCTTATTTATTTTATTTTATTTTTTTACAACAGTACATAGTCTAGTTTTCTGAGGAAGCCTATTACTGTCCTCCCACACACACCCATCACCACGACCTCAATAACCCTCCACACACTCACACAGACTGGGTTTAGACCGTTCCTTCTGTCCTCAGGACGCTACTGCCATCAAGTGGACATGGTACAGTCTGCGTCTGCTGTGGGGCTGTGGAAGTGGCTGCACAATATACAGCAAAAATAGAGTTTTCACCATAACAGAGTGCGCAATATTCATATCGCAAAGATGTGCGATAATTTATGTCCTTTTATTTTGTATTAACTTCCTGTTTTCCACCCCATGTGTTACCAATGTGGTTTCTTCTATCGCTCTAACACAAGTTTTTCTAGTAAATAAACTGAACTAATGCTTATTAATGTTGAAAAGATGTCAATATTTTCAGAGAATTTACAGATTTTATTTTTATCTGCAGTATTTACTAAACCAGATGAACAATGGATTATTTTGTTAAAGCTCTTACATGGTGGTGCTTTTATTATGAAATCCATCCATGTCATTTACACATTTTATACATGAATAAAATGATAAAATATTTGATTCTGTTTGTGTCTGAAGGTCTATGGATGGAGCTTCAGCAGGTTTTTGGACAGAAATGTGAAACTGATTGTATTAGTTATAATAATAATAATAATAATAATAATAATAATTATAGTAGTAATAATGGCCTAATTGAGTCAGAATACAAACAATTGGCTCATTTTAACATTTTAAGGAAGACTTTTATTAGATGAATTTGGTATTTATTTAAGTGAACGTTAACTGAAATATCGCAATATTATTGTTATCGCAATGCTGTACATCCATATCACATATCGCAAGTTTTGTCGATATCATACATGTTCTTCATTGTTTGTATTTTATTTATTATTATTTAACGCTGTTTTATTAAATAATTTTTATTTGAAGCGTCCTAAAAACACTTTTTACTGTCAGAGGCAGATGTTAGTTCATTTGTTCGGACAAAAATAATGTTATGATCTAATAGAATATGAACATTTGAGCAGGATCTTAAAGTGTAATGACTGTGAAACAGGGGTGTCAAACATGCGGCCCGGGGGCCAAATCCGGACCACCAAAGGGTCCAATGCGGTCCATGGGATGAATGAGTGAAATATAAAAATGGCACTGAAAATATTAACCAAAAATGTTCAAATAATTTTAGGTCAGACCAATAAAACACTATCATAATAACGGATAATTAATGAAAAATACATCTTTTTCAAGTTAAACTACACAAAAATATTTACATTTACAAATATGAACCAGAAATGTGTCAAGACAATTAACAGTAATTGCACCAATATTTTACCTGTTATTAAATATTGTGTGTATTTGTAGATCCACTGTGATCTGTACGTTATAAATGAGGAACTGAGGCCAAATAATGGCATAAATTGTAAAAATTGCATTTTTTTTCTAAATAAATTTCTTTTTGTTCATGTTTTTTAAAAGATGTAAACATTTTAATAATATGATTTTTACTTTTTTCACACTAAAACATACAAATTACACATATAATTGAGGATTTGATATCATTTCTATATTATTATGTTATTATTTTAATGATCTGGTCCACTTCAGGTCATACATGGCCCCTGAACCAACATGAGTTTGACCTACCTGCTGCAAAACAAACAAAAAAATAGCATTTTTAACAGTTTCGTGATATATTGTTTCATGATGCTAGTATCATGATTTGTATCATATTGCCAGATTCCTGCCAATAAACACCCCTAGTCATTATATTATTATTATTATTTTACAGGTTTGACCCACTTTAAATCATATTGGTCTGAATATGAACTGAACTAGAATGACTTTTAACAAGCAGCGAGCTGGGTAAATATGTTTGCAGATAGTTATGAACATCATTTGAGTCAACTAATTCCACATGACGCCGTTTCAATAAGCTCTTCAATCCCAAACCAGTCTGTCTGGGGCCTTAACAAGAACACGTCAAAAAACAGAATTATTATCATTTATTTGGGCTGTAATTTGCACAAGTCGGGTGGTCTTTCAGATGTTACAGCGATATTAAGATGTTCAATACCGACAAAGAAAACCCAAAACACAACATTCCAAATGCCAAGTACAGTCTTCAAATGTACTGACGCAGGATTCCATCCATGACAGAAGTAGAAAACGGAAGGAAAAAGCAATACTGGAAAGAGTTTGGCATGAAAATGGAAGGCTTTTGGCAGTGGTTTTACAACAGCATCAGAGTCGGGAACGTCAGTTGGGTCTGATGCGAGTGTTTTAAAGGTAAGGAAGAACATTATAGAGAATTAAGAGGCACTTCTGCTGCTCCTCCTGTTCCTCCAAAACAGGGGAATCCTACTAAATGTCCTGCTCATCAAGTCTTTTTTCCCCCGTTTCCAAACTGAGTTCACATAAAAAAAATCTCAGGTCAGACGTTAACACGTGCATCTGGATCCGGATCTAGTCATTTGTACAAACATTTACACCAGGGGAGTCAAACATGCGGCACGGGGGCCAAAACCGGCACGCCAAAGGGTCGGATCCGGCCCGAAGGATGAATGAGTGAAAAACAAAAATTACACTTAATATATAAACAATCAAAAATGTTAAAATAATTTTAAGTCAATTCAACCTAAAGTGGGTCAGAACAATAAAACACTATTATAATAAACTATAAATAATGAAAACTACATTCTTTTTCCCTTTTTTTGTGTAAAAAAAGTTAAATTACACAAAAGTTTACATTTACAGATTAACCTTTTATAAAAAATTAACAAATATGAACCAGAAAATTGTAATTGTACCAATATTCTACCTGTTATTAAATATTTTATGTATTTGTAGATCCACTGTGATCTGTATATTATAAATGAACATATGAAAATGAGGAACTGAGGACAAATAATGGCATAAATTGTAAAAATTTAAATTTTTTTCTTAATAAAATTTCTTTTTGTTCTTGTTTTTAAAGGATAGTTTGAAAATGTAAATATTTTAATGATACAATTTAGCTTTTTTCACATTAAAACATAGAAATTATACATGTAATTGTGGAACTTTTTCATATATTTTATGTAATTATTCTAATGATCCGGCCCAGTTCAGGTCGTATCGGGCTGTGTGTTGCCCCTGAACCAACATCAGTTTGACCCCCCCAGTTTACACAATTCTAAACATTTCCTGACATGCGTTAAAATAAGGTGAATGTACAGGATGAACTAAAGGCACTAAGATGAGTTCAATGCACACGATGGATTTATCTACAGGGTCAATAAAGACATTTTTTTTGGTTTGGTTTCACATGTTAAGTCCACACTAATACGTTTCTAATGACTTCATTTAACACACGGTGCCAAACATAGGGTCGGCAGCCCAAAACCGGCCATATATGATATTATATGATATGATACAGACCAATATGATCTAAAGTGGGTCAGATCAGTAAAATCATAACACTATTACCTACAAATAATAACTCCTCATTTTTTCTGTTTTGTAGTGTAAAAAAAGTAAAATTACACTTATAAAAATGTTAATGTCTGGAAAATATCCTTTAAAAAACATTAACCTGAATTTTTTGTCAACAATTTTAACAATATTATGCCACAATTTAGCATTTACATTTTTTCTCTCTCTGATTAATTGTAACAAAAAAAAAAAAGAGTACAATTTCATGAACATTTTTTACATTTACATTATATACAAATACAAAATTCCACCTTCTATTAAATGTTTTGTATATTTGCTCATGGTTTTTTTTGTTTGTTTCTCTTCTTTCTGTTCATGTTTGTCAAATTTTTGGCATTATTTATTGGTTATGATAATATTATTTTACTGATTCGGCCCAGTTGAGATCATATTGAGGCTGTGTTTAAAAAAAAAAAAAGGGAATAACCTGAACAAAAATATGAACCTGAAATGTCTACAGATAAATACATGTAATTCCTGAAATGTCTAAAGATAAATACATGTAATTTTTACCAATATTCTGCCTGTTACTAAATGTTTTGTGTATTTTTACATCCACTGTGATCTATACGTTGTAATGTAGAATATTCTTAAAATTCCACTTATCATTTTTAATTTCAGGTTGTTCGCATTTTTTAAAGGATAGTTTGTAGATGTAAACATTTTCATAATGTATTTTTACTTTTTTTTCATTATAAAACATAGTGGAAGTCAACTAATCTGACCCACTTTAGATCATATTCAACTAAAATGTGTTTAACACCGCTGGTTTAACACTACAGGTGGGTGAATATTTGCTTGCACGTATATGAAAGCATTAATTATAACTACGTGTGGTCGTATTTTGGACATGTGACAACATGACGTTAGAATTAACACCTGCCGACGACAGACTGGTACGAAGCAGTAGCAGCTAATTAGAAAGTCGTCAACACTGTAATATTAGCGTATAATGCAGGGGGGTCAAACATGCGGCCCGGGGGCCAAAACCGGCCCACTAAAGGGTCCAATCCGGCCCTGCAGGGTGAATTAGTGAAATAGAAAAAATTACACTGAAGATATTAACAATCAAAATGTTAAAATAATTGCAGGTCAATTCAATCTAAAGTGGGTCAGATCAATAAAACACTGTCAGAATAAACTATAAATGAAAACTACTTTTTTAGTGTAAAAAGTTAAATTACACAAAAATGTTTACATTTAAAGCCTTCTAAAAAAAATGAACCAGAAATGTCTCTCTTTAGGTATTTGTACGTTATAATGAACATGTGAAAATGAAGAACTGAGGCCAAATAAAGGCATAAATTGTAAAAAAAAAAAAAAAAAAAAAAAAAAAATTGCAATTTTTTATTAATAAATTTCTTAAAGGATAGTTTGTAGATGTAAACATTTATAATAATACAATTTTACTTTTTTCACACTAAAAACATAAGAAATTACATGTTTAATTGTGGAGTTGATGTGGAGTTTGACCCCCCCCCGGTCTAATGTCAGCTTCATCCTTCGAACACGGTACTAATGCGTTCTGTTCCAGGGTTTGGCTGCGTCATAGAAACATCTGCATCTGTGCCGTTGGAACATTAAAGCAGAAGTAAATGTCAGCTGATGTCATGGATTCAAGGTGGGATCATTACTAAGTCAAACCTCCCAGCAGGGGGGGGTTGAACTCATTTTAGTTCAGGGGCCACATTCAGCTAAAACTGATCCGAAGAGGGCAGAACTAGCAAAATAATAACATAATATTATACAAATAATGTCAATTCCAAATGCTTCTGTTTGTTTTAGAGTGAAAAAAGTAAATTTACATTACAAAAATGTTTACATCTACAAACTGTCATTTCAAACAGTGTGAATAACATGAACAAACTGAAAAAGTATTTGTAATTTTAACTATATTCTGCTTCTGTTTATCATTTTCACATGTACTTTATAACATGCCGATCACAGTGGATCTACATCCACAAAACATTCAATATATTGAAATTATTATTATTGTATTATATTGGGTTGGATGTGGCCCCTGAAGCAACATGAGTTTGACCCCCCTGATGTACAGAATGTAAAAAACTTAAATCATTAAATAAAAAAATAAAAAGAAATAAGAGTAGAAATTTGCATCTTCATACTAACGACTAGGCAGCTCCTTTACGAGTAAATTCCGTCAAATGGACGCAGGTTGTCTCATCTCTCTAAGTTAATAAAACCAGTTTACTTCTATTTTACTATTATGTTATTAGAACGGTATTGTTTACGTTTTAAAAACCGTTAATTTTATTTATTTAAGTGGTTTTTGGAGCTAGAATGGATCAATTGTGTTTCGGTTCATTTCAAAAGGAAAAACTGTTTCATAAAATGAAGAAATCGCAAAACAAGTACAATGGAAGGTCTTTAACTCATACTGCGTGGTTCGACTGTAGTTGGATTTTTTTTTTGACACATACAGTGTTGGACAAAAGTTTTCATTCACCCCATACATCTGTGAATACTGTAGTTTGATGGTACTTAATGATTACAACGTGGTTTCATCTTCAAATATGGCGCCGTGTCTTGATATAATATGTAATAGTGACAAAGGTTTTGGTGTTTATATGATATGAAGCAGAACGACAAAATCCTTTGTGGAACGTTTTTGAGTTTTTACACCAAACAAATAAGTGCTTCATCATTTTTAAACATCCCATTCAAGTCATCTGAATTTGGAAAAACTCCATATCTGGGATAACAGATCTTAAAATTAAAACAATATATATATATATATATATATATGAGGGAAAAATTTAATATTTCATCAGATATGAAACATGTTGAACCTGTCAATGATTGAGTTTTGCTATTTTTCTTACGAGTTCTGGCACAGATTGGGTGGGGGCATTTCCAGATGCTGGGAGCGGGATGTAGTAGCTCATTGGCTGCTGACCGACACTGCACTGGAAATACCCCCACCCTCTTACAGATGTAAAATCTGAGCCAGAACTCAAGTGAGAACCTTTTCAAAATTGAAAGCGAGAGAGAAAAAAAGCGTAACCGAGAGGAACCAATTGAAAAGCGGATGTTGTTAACGAATCGACAGGACAGCGTCACAGGGTTTTCCTTTGCAGAATTTGATTTCTTGGTTGCAGATTTAGAGTTTTGCCCCTATGATTTTGTGGTTTGGTTTTCGGATTTTATTTTTTTTGCTTTTCAATATTTCAGGCACGATATTGACACCACACATGACGGATCATCCTTCACTTGAGCCGTTTAAGTGAATTACAACAAATAAAGCATCTGAGAGACTGCGTAGTTCAGATCAGCTGGTTCGAAACCAATCCCTTGGGAAAGGATCTTTACGCCATACATCCCACAAGGGGGCGCAAGCCTCATTGTGCCAGTGTGTCAGGAAGGGCGTCTGATGTAAAAACCTCAGCCAAATAAACATGCGAAGGTGATTCGCTGTGGAGACCCCGGAAGCGAAAAAGCCGAAAGAAATCATCACAACAAATTCAGCATCCCCGATGTCTGACTCCCTCGGCTACTTTTTTTAACAATAACTTAATAATAATAATAATAAATACAGTTTCCAGATCCTGAACTGACCGCGTCCTTTGTAAAAAATCACCGTGGTGCCAGCAGCTCACCAAAAATAGTGCCGTTTCAAGATTACGTTGAAGATTAAACAGATATATTTGCAGTTACAACAGTGATACACAGGCGTTAAAGCTGTCGCGCTGTGTGGTTTCAGTCTGCGGTGAAGGAAGGATTGTCTCCGGGTCCTTCTGGGTACGTAGACGGTCGTGTTGGGTCTCCGTCCTTGTTACAGTCAGTGGGTGTTGAGTGGGTACCGTCGTCAGTGGGGTCATTTTGGGACGTTGCCGCAGTCGTTTCATTGCCGTTAGGTACCTAGTGACCAGAGGAACGACAACACCAGTCAACAGGAGGACAGTTTTTCAGTTACATCACAGTTACAGGCAGAAATGTCACGGTGACATGAGAGAATGTATGAGATTAAAAAATAGGGTTTTAATAGAAGTCAATAGGGCATTTTTGGCGACAAAAGGGATTATCTGATACTACATAAACAACAATAATGCAATCTAATCAATTTTACTGCTAATCTTTAACATATCCAAGGCGCTTATCACCACCAATGCCCCTCCCACATACTATTTATCAAATGGAAAACAATTAATTTTGTGTATTTTGAAATAAATAATTTATAATTCACATGATCAAAACTGGTATTTAAAGGGTTAAAATCCTGCAAATGATTGAATGTTCGGTACAAATTGGAAGTTGTTTTAAAGATTTATGGAAATATAGGCAGAAAAATATTAATGTATGATGATTTTTATGGCAGTTTGGTTTTTTTTGCCACAAAACGTGTCCAGAGGGTGTAAAATGCATTAGTAGAGTACAAAACATATTTGATTTTAAAAATTTAACTAATAAGAAAAGCAAAAATACAGAAGTGTATGCCACAAGCTGCAACAGCCAAAATGATCAACAAATGTAATTTAAAAAAGTAGAGAAAAATTAATTTAAAAAAAAATTGCCAGAGAGAATTAAGACCCTTTAAGGTTTAAAGATTTATGGGCAACTAAATATTTTACACAAATAAGAGCAAAACTAAGACTTACCCAGTTCAGTTATAGTTTATATCCTCCTGAGACCCACAAAAGTAAAAGATTTGGGTTTTTTTACATTAAATATTAACGATAGGATAAATGTTTGCTGTTGTAAATGTATTTTCTATCTATCTATCTATCTATCTATCTATCTATCTATCTATCTATCTATCTATCTATCCATCCATCCATCCATCC
>JAPSES010041504.1:0-12272 GCA_029822895.1 Maxillicosta whitleyi
TGGAGGCTAAACCATGTGTGAAAATGATGTCTCATTGTCCCTGAACCATTCTGTCCCAAACCTGATGATCCTGATCATTGTCCATTCTGTCAGATCAGGGGTGTCAAACATGCAGCCCATCAAGGGGTTCAATTCGGCTCATGAGATGAACCTTACATTTGATGTTTTCAAGGATGTTCACATTCAGAGACGTTAATGTTCAGTTTAACTTGTCTGTCATGCTCAGCAGGTAATAGCGTCACATTCAATTTCAACATTATTAGATGGTATTTTCATAATATAAGCATTCATAAGAACAACGTAGATACATAAATATAATTTCATTCAGAGCCACATCACATTTTCATCTTCAACTCTTTCAACTTTCATCCTTTAATACTTCAGTACTAGTATGTCTCTGGTCTTGTTATCACTTTCCTTTTCTTTATCTTGTGCACATTTTTGCACATTTTTTACCTTCCTGTATATTTTTATATGTTTATATATGTATCTAGTGTGACATTATTTATTCCTCTATTTCCTACATATAGATATTTATTGTTATTGTTGTCTTCAATTGCTTCTTGTATGTGAAAAAGTATTCATCCTCCTGATTCTGATCTCTTATATTTGCTGTATTTTAGGGACTCCTATTTCTTGAAATTACATACAGTGGATTTACAGACGCCCAGAAAACATGCAAGATTTTCTAACTAAAATACATGATTTATTAATTTGCACAAACATTTATTAGACCGATTAAAGTACAAAGAAAAGATTTTCAGTGTTTTTATTGACAGATTTAACTGTTGATTCTGATACGACATAGGAATGAATGTTAAAATAACACATATATATTTTATTAAATGGTCGACGACATACAGATCCATATAGTTGATGGGAAAATGATGCGACCAACCTTATTAAGTGCTTTAACAGTGCTGTGTCAGCCTGGTTGGCACCATCCCATGCGTGGCCCCAAATGTAAACTCATGTGAAACCCCACCTAATCCCGGTGTTTAGATTTGAGGATAAAAACAACCCACTTCAGCCTGAATGCAGTCAGCACGGTGTCTGTTTATATCTTGTATTTGTCTTTGATATCCTGGATTTGTTGGCTCTTTTATCTAGAATCTTGTCTGAAAAGTTGTTGCAGGTTTGGCCATCGACAGTTCCTCTATGAAATACTGCTTCCTGTTAAGATGAGGCCAGGCACGCCAACAATGCTCTGGCAGGAAAAGTGTGTGGCTGTTACTGTCAGGCGTTCACATTTTATTTTACATGAAGTGTCTGTGTGTGTTTCTGTTTCTGTCCTATGAGACTGAGGGCAACGAATCTACGTCATTATGTTGGACAGAGTCGAGAAACATCAAAGAGCCAGGGACGAAAACGTCAGCGAGGCAACGTGAGCCATTGTCCTCCTGACCACTTGTGCACCGGAAAACACTGTTCATGATCCCATAAAGATGTTTTTGGCACATTTATGGTGACGCTTCACACATTGTGTCAGCGAATGCTTTACACGGCAAAACAGAGAGGAAAAAAAAAAAGAAATGAAAAGTAAAACAATTGTTTTTTTTCCTGTCTTATCTTTTTCTGCAAAAAAAAATCCTGACAATGTTTTTTGTTTTTTAAAAAAAACAAAACATGTTGAACTTTGTCTTACTTATTACAGATGGTGGTGACGTAAACTTGACCTGCAATTGTAAAAAAAAATAAAAAATACTTTGCCTAATTTCCCGGAAAAAGAACAACACTTTTTTTTCTTTTTTCTTTTATTCTAAGTCTAAATAATGTAGCTTAAACAATACCTGAAGTCATTAGTTTATTTTATTAAGTTATTATTTTACTATTTATTTTATTTGACTTAATGCTAGGGAGTTTTGTTGTAATGAGGAATGTTCAGCTTCTTTCTAGTCGGGCTGTTTTGAAGGTAAAACATATACGGTTTTCATGTAATTGTCACCAAATGAACAACAATAAATCTAGATTCTTCTGTTTTACACTTCAGGCTAAGTATTGGTCATACATTTTCATTTCTATATTTCTATTCCTATTATATCTCTTTTTTTGTGTCATGTATTGTATCTTAATAGATACAATAAAGTTTTTTTTTTTTTAAAGATTATTTCCTATAGTTTTCTTAACGCATTAAGGAATATTAGGACAAACTGTATTAAGCAAAAGCATCTTCATGTTGATGCTGATGGACAAACAGATAGACAGACAGATAGACAGGCAGGCAGACAGACAGACATACAGGTAGTGAGACAGATAGACAGACAGGCAGACAGGAAGGAAGATAGACAGACAAACAGATAGACAGACAGACAAATAGGCAGACAGACATACAGGTAGTGAGACAGATAGACAGACAGGTAGACAGACAGACAAACAGACAGACAAATAGGCAGATAGACATACAGGTAGTGAGACAGATAGACAGACAGACAAATAGGCAGACAGACATACAGGTAGTTAGACAGATAGACAGGCAGGCAGGCAGGCAGACAGACAGACAGACAAACAGACAGACAGACAAATAGGCAGACAGACATACAGGTAGTGAGATAGATAGACAGACAGGCAGACAGGAAGACAGGCAGACAGACAGAGAGACAGGCAGACAGACATACAGGTAGTGAGACAGATAGACAGACAGGCAGACAGGAAGACAGACAGGCAGGCAGGCAGATGCCACAAGGTACTATAATGCCCCTTCAGCAGATTACAAAAGCATCTACTGATCTAAAATGTTAAATAACGTAACCCACTAATCTTATTATGTATAAGTAATTCCTGTAAAAATGCAGCTTCTCTGGTTTTCAGCAGCATCAGATGTGACCCAATAGGCCGTTCAGAGGCTCGTGAACATGGAAAAAACATCATTTTCTGCAACACTGATTCACTGACAAAACTCATGTAGTTTGACAAATAACAGCAGATGTAGAACCTTGTTTTTACATTCAGTTAATAACATGTTTTGCTGAAAATGTCATTTTATCCTCAGTTGTTTCTGCGCTGATGTGATAACCTTTGAATGTACTGTGAGCTTATATGAACATCTACACGATCCGTGAATAAATAAATGAAATTACCGGAGTTTGACCATGGTTACATGTCAAACAGATCGTGATGAATCACTTGAATGTAGATTTTTTTTAAATCGTTCGAAAGTGGCTTCTGTAATCGTTCTATGTCTTTAATGGTTAATAACAGAATCGGATACTTTAAAAAAAAATAAAGAAATGGAGTTGTTTGTGTGAACTGTTCATGCATACTCAGTGTGTGTTCATAACCTCTGCAGGCTGGGAGGTGTAAAAGCAGAAGAAGGGAGGGGACAGGAGCCTGAGCAGTTTCCTACCATGGGAAGTGAGTGGCAAGGCGAGTTTATAAATTCCTACCCCTGTTTACAGCTCACACAATCCGATCAATTGTCACATTCACAACACTGCAGAGAGGAAACGTCTGGTGCCTTCAGTGTTTTACCTTTTGTTAGAGGAAGGGGTACCATCTTCATAAGAAATGGACTCAGCTGGTTTGGGGGACCGAAAATAACTCACAGCTCTTGAATGTGTTCTTTGTCTCGCTGTGTGCAGAAGACGAACATGTCTGCTTTCTGAATTAGTGACAATCTATTAAATCCAGAATCATACTGAAAAATACCAGTGGTTTTCGTAGACAGCAACCATGTATTCAAAGGTGTCCAAATACGGACCGGAGGCCCAGAGGAGGATATACCAGTCTAAGGGCAAGAGCTGCGGCTACTACATGCGCATCGTGTTCTTCTTCTCTTCACTCATTCAGTCTCTTATTATCGTCAGTCTGGTTCTGTTCCTGATTTATGGCAAACAGCAGGACTCGGCATCCGTAGACCGCATCCAGGATTTGGAGAAGAGCTTCAGTCGACTCTCTCTAGAAAATGTCGAACTCAGGCAGCAGAGAAAGAACCTGACCAACTTACTCAACGTGACCGTGATTGAGAAGGTCCGCTTTTACTGGGAGCTGATGAGGCTGCACCGCATGACCAACATCTCAATCGCCGTCTTTGAGGAATCTGAGAAGAAAATGGTAAGAAACTAAGACAAGATTCTTTTCTAAACAGTGAAGTGTCTGTTAACCATCAGCGGACAAAGTTGGACCTACATTATTAACAGTATCTGTGTAGGTTGAGGAAAGTATTTCATTATACACTGCAGAATACATACCTCTAATTATATGTATATTGTTAGATTAGACCACTGTTTCTCAACCTTGGAGTCAGGTCCCAACGTGGGGTCACCAAAAATCGCCTGAAGGTCGCCTGAAATTTCTAGCAATTGATGTATAGTGAGTTGAGAGAGGGAATCACAATCCATAAAAGACAAACTCGGAAGCTGAAACTGAAGCACTGCGGTACTCTTTATCTTTCAAAGGTTCATTTCAGATGCTGCAGCTCTTTCATAATTTCATAGTTTGAGTTATTGTTTTGTTCAGTATTAATTGTTAACCTTGTAAATACAAGCTGGACTGACTGTACATATCCTGACTAAGGAAAATCAGTAATCTGAATCTGCCTCCGTCTATAATAATATACATTATATAGACTAAATGTTGTCTAAAATTAATGTTTATTTGGAACATAGTATAACAAAATATTACACAAAAGCAAATTAATTTTAGCAAAAATGTCTCTGTGTTTTGAATGTCTGTTGTCGCCAGACATTTGTGATGTTAAAATTGAGTCATGAGGTTGGGAAGCACTGGATTAGACAAACTGAGTAACATACACGATTATGTCAACTTTGCCATGAAATAGTGTGAACAGGCATCTACAGACACCTACAATGAACAAGCGTTACACTGAACATATAATAATAACACTTTCTGGAGCGATATGTTGTAAGAAAAAAAAGATGAAAAGCCATTTTTCCCTCGAACATTTTCCACAGCATTAAATAAAAAAAAAAAAAAGAAAACAAAAAGGAAGTAAATTTTCATTGACCTTCCTAAGCTAATTCTGTTGATGTGTAACTAAACAGACTTTAATTTTTCTGTTTTCTCAACCTAGCATCAAATGGGTGGAAATTACGGTACACACGTCTGTACTTTGTCTTGAATCAGAGGCTTAGGGGAGATCAATAATGGAGGCAGTCCTAACAAAATCGATTAATTTTAAGATTTCACATATTCGATGTACATATTCCAATGCTGATTAATGAGTATTTTAGCTCTTGTGATGTTTTCAATAACTACAAAATGTTGAATGAAAACCAACAGCAGAAGATACAATGTTACATTATGTGTCTAATGACGAGGGAAAATCATAATCATTTGTTTCGCAGAAATAATGAGGTTTATATCAGTGTCTAAAATGGTTTCTCAATGTTTTTCTTTTACTTACATGAATAGCAATTGTGCAACACGGAGAAAAAGATGTGCCAGTTCCAGTTACAGAGCGCAGGACGTGGCCCAAGCACAAATTCTTGTAAGTACATCATACATAAGTACCTCAGCAGTAAATCCCATAAAATACATTCCTCTTAATCTGCAACTGAATTTAAAAGCCACCATAGTTTTAACAGAAGATATGCTTCCTACTTGTGTTTTGCTTCATTTAAGTGCAACCAGTATCACTTGGCTGTAACTATGGGTTGGACTATGAGCGGCTCAAAGCCAACCTGGAGTTTGTGGAGTCAAACTTCACTCAAACAACTATGGTGATGAAGAAGGAAATGGATCAGATTGCTAAAGACAGGGACAACATCAACCTGGAGGCCATCCGTCTGAGGAGGGAAAAGGCCATGCATGAAAAGGAGATACAGTTCTATCGAATAAAATGCAAAGAAGACTTCGTCAATACCCTGAGCGGGGTCTCCAATGTCTCCAGAACTTTCCTTCAGAAGATTGAGTCCCTCTTCCCTTTGCTCACCCCTTTCCTCATCAGCTGCCCGAAACAGAAGGAATACCTGGAGCAGATCCGCACCAACTGCACCAGCCTCTCCAGAGAAGTGGAGGACAAGTTCCAGCGTTACCTGAACAATGTGGGGGAGCAGGTGTCGAACATCCAGGGTGAGAACAGTCGCCTGACAGCAGAGAACTGGAGACTGTCTGAGGACTACCGCGTGTGCAGCCAGAACCTCACGAGTAAGATAAAGGAACACAAGGACAACTTAAATAAACTTCAGAGGAAGCATGACGACGAGAAGGAGAAACTCCTGGTGGATAAGATCAAGCTAATCGGAGAACTAAATGTCCAAGAAAACAATATCAAATACAAGACCAAAGAGGTCGAACATCTCAAGGAACAAGTCAAACACCTCAACACAGCCTGCACGTTCAAGGTAAAAACACAGATGGAAATCAACTCTGTTTGTCCTAGAAATACATCTCATCTAAAATCTGGTTCTTTTGATTCCACCACATTCATCCATTAGCTTTATCCACTTCTCATTTCACATCAGGGTTTATGTAAGAATGTTCACATTACATCCATAGGTAGTGGGTTTTCTAAGTACTTTTACTCAAATACTGAAGTTCACCTAAATTTCAGGTTCTTGTACTTAAATATTCCCATTTTATACCGATTTACTCTCTTCCATTGCTTTGCTTGTTCAAACATTTGACTTTTAGACTACATTTATTTTATTATTTATTTTTAGCTACATTTATCTGAAACTTTCATTACTCTACAGATTATACTTCTCAACCCCTTTCATTTCTTGTTAAAAATCATCTCCTCCCAGGTTATTTTTCTTCATGTTTGTGTTCCTTTTTTTAGGTTGTCATCAACACTGACCACACTAATATTCAGCATACACAATCATATGAATCCAAAAATACCATATATAATAGTAAAACTAAGATTTTGCTTTACACTGACTAGTTTTTATACTTTAAATTTATTTTGTTGATAATACTTAAGTTAAGGTTGTGAATGTGTTTGTTAGTGATATCTATTTGTTAAGAATAATAAATAATTGTATTGTATGCTCTAATTTCATTTCAGCCAGGATTTAGCCCGTTACTGCCAGGATCCTCACTCCCTCGGACCCCTCAACAGCCTGGAACTCCATGGAACATCTTCAGTCCTGGAGGCAACTCTAGGTTAGGTTTTGGTGGAACAGGGTTAAATCCTGGTTCATCTGGCTTAGACTTAAACAAGCAAGGCTCAACTGGATTTGGATCTTCCGGCACTGGTTTATTCAGTTCACCTGGGTCAAATCCAAGTTTTAGTTCAGGTTCAGGATTAAAGACACTAGGGACAGGTGGTTTGGGATCTTCAAATTTTGGTTCATCTATTGGTTCAATGGGGTCAAACCCAGGCCTTAGCTCATCTGGGTCAGGATTAAATAAACTAGGATCATCTGGACTGGGCTCATCAAGTTATGGAACATCCGTTGGTTCAACAGGGTCCAATCCAAGTCTAAGCTCTTCTGGATCAGGACTGAATAAAGCAGGGTCATCCGGACTGGGCTCATCGAGCTATGGGTCTACAGGGTCCAAGACAAGTCTCAGCTCATCTGGATCAGGATTAAATAAACTCGGGTCATCTGGACTGGGCTCATCAAGCTATGGGTCCACAGGGTCAAATCCAAGTATTAGTTCATCTGGGTCAGGGTTAAATAAAGTAGGGTCATCTGGGTTGGGCTCATCAAGCTATGGGTCCACAGGGTCAAATCCAAGTCTTAGCTCTTCTGGGTCAGGATTAAATAAACTAGGTGGGACCGGGTTGGGCTCTTCAAGCCTGGGGTCAACTGGATCAAGTCTAAATAAGCCAGTATCAAACACAAACTCCAGAGGCTCATCGATCTTTGGGTCATCCTCTAGTTCTTCTGGGTCCACTGGCTCAAGTTTGTCAAGCTCCAGTAAAACAACAACAAATGGGAAAAGCACCTCTAGCTCCTCAAGCTCATCAGGATCATCAAGTTCATCAAGTTCATCAAGTTCATCAAGCTCATCCTCTTCCTCATCTGGGTCCAGCAAAAGTGGGTCAAGCAGTTCTGGGCTTTCCTGGCTTGGGTTCGGGTCACTAGGCAACACTAACACAGACCAAAATAAGTCAGGAAGTGGGACAGGGAAAGGAACATCAAGTGGGGGCAGTATCGGATCGGGATCGTATGGTTCTGGAAGGTCCACTGGCAGAAGTAAGTTGGGATTTAGTAGAAACACTAAAAAGCAATTCTTTAATGTTGTAAAGACTAAATTCATTACTAATAAAAATGCTGCTTCCTTGTGTTTGCGTAGCTGTCAGTGTCGCTCAACACCTTCAAGATCTGCAACGCATCATCAACCCCCCCAGTCCAGAGTAAGTATGCACCCATATTTGGGAGGGGGGAAGCCTACGTGAACATTTTTTCCATTTCCATATCTGTTTGAGTCTTGTGAGGTGACCCTTAAGGGATAATTATACCTTATGTTTTTCTATGTCTTTTAAAATATGGGTAAAAGGAAAAGGTAAGGCAGAATAGGTTTTTGAATATGGAAGATTTTATACCCAAAGGTAACTCAAAGAGCTTTGCAGTGAAATAAACAACAAAACAACTAAAAACAAACTAAAAACAACTAAAAAATAATAAATTAAAGAGATAGGTTTCAGATAGGTACTCTGAAACCTAGGAAAGAAGCTAAGGCTAGTGTTTAGCTTTAACTCTAACCAGCCAATAATCCGGAACAATTTGACCTGTTATTTCAGCAAGGTAAAGATTAAGGTTATTATTATTCCCATCAGCAAATTCTTTCTCAGTATCATCCACATTTTACTCATTTTAGTACACACACACAGTAGTTAGCATTAGCAATTAGCATTAGGACATAGCACACATTATAAGTAATGCTGCTATCGAAGGTGCTCAACATCAAACCAATTTTATTCACACACAGTGCCCGTGAAAACTTTATAAAAACACAATCATATCATTATAAGACACACATGAGTTTATTTTTGACTGAAGTATCTCTAAGCATTCTACTAGAATACTTTCTTATATCCCATGTAAAGCTAAAAGTTCTTGACTATTTGGATGTTCCTTCGTCTCCTTTTGATCCAGTACAGTAGGATTTAGGTCATGTGACTGAACAGGCCATCCCATGATAGATAACACTTAAGCCAACGGTGTTCTGTCTAAATCCCACTCAGGTGGTGTCACAATACAGAATGGTTTCCACGCCTTATTTACTGACCTATATCAATTCTGACCCATCATATTGTATTTGTTGTTTTTCATGCCCCAGTGTACTCAGTCATGGTCTTTAGGGTCTTTATGATTTGTTGACATATTCTGCAAACCTGAGGTAAACAGGTACTTATGGAATAGAATGTGGCATAGCTATTGCCTTAGGTGACATTTGTACCATTATCTGTACATTTATATGCGTTTGGTCAAAATGAATCTGTACCATAACTCAGTTTGATGCATTTAAACAAAGAAACATCCATGTGTCTCTCAAAAAACTGAAAAAGATTATGTTTCCAGATATTGGACAGATAATATATCCATACAAAGTTGGAATAATTTCGTTTTCAGACATATTCTTTTTTCACCCCCTTCTATTTATACACATCAATAATCATCTTTGACCAGGTCCAATGATTGTATAGTGAGTGAGTCCCAGTTACACTTTATTTATCAAGAATAAATCACATTATCACAATCATTTCATGGGAAGAAGTAAAAATATTTTATTACAACTTTGTGGGCAACAGTGTACTACAGGATAAAACATCACCAGTCTTATGATTAAAAAGAGTTGGCATATTTATTTATTTATTTATTACCAATAGTACCCTGTTTTGATGTAGCGATATTTGTGTTTTATTGTATTGTATGTATCTAGAAAGTACAATCTGTAACTTATGGGAATAAATAATGTCACGTCTAACATGAAGAAAGCATTTTAACCCCCTTTCTCTCTATTTATTTGTTTTTAGGGAAACTGAGAAGGAGAGGGAGAGAGAAGATCTATACAGACTACTGGGATAGTCCGTCATATGGAGGAAAACCAAAAGCACCTTTCATATATTACACACAGATAAATGTCACGGTGTTCACATATTGAATGTACTCTGTATATATACATGTACTGTATGCAATGACTTTTGAATTCATGAATGTAAACTGTGAAAATTGCGCATTTTATTGTTACAGCACAACAATATGAGTAAGCACATTTATTATTTTTTACAGTGTAAATAAAAAAAATATATCATTTGTTCTTTTCTGTCTTCTTTTTATAAACAAAACTATTTGAGATATTGCTCTATTTAGTCCTGGAAATGACTGTTTATCCCTGTGTGCGTCACCTATTGTGTGGCTAATTGACTACAAATGACTCCCCTGTGATTTATTGGCAACATGGTTTAATCTGTGCAGCATGTTTATGTTTACCTGCCAAACTGTCAGCAGGCCAGCAGGGGCAGATGGGAGGGACCTTTGCAAACTAGTACATAAGACAATGTCCCACCACTTAACGGCAGAATACACGGATATCCACACTCTAAATAAAACACGAATGTATCCCTTATAAAGAATGCACCCCTTATGTATCCCTTATAAAGAACACATGAAGAGGTGATGGGGGTGCAGGTTTGTCTTAGGATCGGATAAACTTTTCCCAAATAAATCTGTAAACATCCACATTTGCTGCATTTTCATTATGAATACAGTTTTATTCTTAAAGCAGTGCAATCACCAACACATCAAGTCAGTCACAATGAATCCACTTAATCTTTGGGTTCATTTTATAACTTTACAACATGATACAGTACAGTGAAAATAAAAATTAAAACACAATTAATTAAATATTTTTTTATCATTTGTTATGTAAATTAAATCTTGTGGTCGGATCAACAAAGAAGACATCATTATTGTGTGTTCCTTTAGAGTTTTTTATTTTTTTTTAACACATTATGTACTTTTATCCTTCATATACATTGATAATGTCTCATTGAATGCACATTTTTGATCCTTCGATGTCAGCTCTTCCTATCATTGTGAAGCAGAATTCACCAAGCGTTGGATTGTTCACCCACTAATAGGGAACGTGGGCTGGGTTTAGACCGTTGTGAGACAGGTTAGTTTTGTTACTATTGTTTATACTATTTTCATATATTTGTTGTTTATATTGTAAATGTATTTTCTGTCATGAACAGCCTAACCAGGGATGGAAGTTGCAAATATTTTTGCAGAATATCATATGTTCTATATGTTCACTATGTGTCATTGCATTATCCCTGTTAAATAAATAAATAAATAAATAAATAATTACATACTTCTTTACTTTATACACTGCAAAAATGTGAGATCAAGGTAAATTGATCATTAGCACATGAATAAAGGTGGTTTTAAACAACATTATATTCATTTCAACATTAAAATTGAAGAGCTCTTTTCCAAAACACTATAAAATGAAGTGTTTTTATTGTCTTTCTCTGCCCTGAAATCTAGGTTATAATGTTTAAAATTGTTATGGAAATAGCAGAAAACACTAACCTAGGACCAATTTTCCTGATGCTATCTTAAAATTAGATATTAGACAAATTTAACTATGATTCTTTTATTTTTATTTTATTTTCTTACACATTTTAACTGCATCAAATACATGTTTACATTTATTTTCAAGGACTGTGGATAGTCTTAGATATACTGAATATTACATCTCACATCTTTAGATACAGTAGCTCTGTATGTATTTACTACGAGCATTTTTCCACATAGAAGAACTAAAGCAACAAGTGTTTTCCCTTTAAACTACCGTCGGTACCTCATGTGTTTATTCAGGGGAGTTATAGTTGTTTACTTTTATTAAGCAATGAGGGGGAAAAAAAATAGACATAGTAAAAAGGGCACAACAGCAGGGAGCAACATGTAAACAGAGATACTAAAACAGAAACAAAAACATCATATATTAACAAATAGTTAAAACAAGATAAATTAAATATTCCACATTCAGAGGTGACATCATGACATAAAAGCAAGTCTATAAAAATGTGCTTTAAGAAGTGATTTTAAAAAAAGTCACTGATTCAGCAAGCCTTATCTTTGTGACACGTTTCCATTAATGTTACGTGCATCTCTGTGTAAAGCGTTTTACTTTATGTAACTGTGTTTTGGGATTTTTTTGGAAACATTTCGATGCAAATTCAGTTTTATTACTACTAAGTACGACGGAGCATTAGGGCCATTCATGAAGGAGAAGATATTTTTTGATATGACAAGATTAAAGTTGGCATGTCGTCATTAAAGTCGAAATTCCGAGAATAAAGTTGAAATTGGATGTCGACTTTAATCTTGATGGGTCGACTTTAAACTCGA
>JAPSES010041525.1:0-12271 GCA_029822895.1 Maxillicosta whitleyi
TTGGCCCCATTGACCCCAATGTTAATGAAAAATTCAAAGTGATCCAGAATCCAGGATTTCTTCCGGATCACCCCCAAGAGTTAAACATTTCTTCCTTGTGCCATTGCCAACAAATCCTGAAAATTAAACTTTTTGAGTTATGTTGCTAACAGACAAACAGACAGACAGACAAACAAACGCTGGCAAAAACATAACCTCCTTGGCGGCGGTAATAAATTGGATTTGTGGTGTTCAAACTGTCTTTAATAGATCGAATACAGGTCACATATGGGCAAAAAAGTTGGTTTTGGGACACATTTGCCTACAGACTTCCAGATTTTATGTCAGAAGTGAAATTTGCAATAAATACAACCAGGCATTAAATATACAGGATAATATATACAAGATCGAATAAATATGCTTATAATAACTATAGAAAATAGAATAAATATGCAAGAACTGTGTGTGAGTATAAAAAAACTATGGTTCTGTGATTAAAAAAAATAAATAAATTGAGGCATTACTAGCGGTGTTAGTGAAAATTCCGTCATGTGAAGCGGTAGATACGTAGTATTTATGAACTACACTTTAGCTAAAGCTTGAGCTCCGTGAGTTCCCACATTTACACATAGTAGCACAATCCCCTTTTGAAATACGACCTGCGATAATGAGAGCAATTTCAGCATCATTTGTCTTAGTGCTCCAGCAGCTCCACTCACCAATAAACATCTTAATGATTGATGATAATTAAACCACTGCAAATAAAAGCACCGACAAAATAATTAAAACCAGGGGCACGTGGCCCCAGAAACCAATCAATTGTGTCGGAAAGGAGTTAAAGTATCGACACTTTGTTTGAAAAGCGCCGCATGAAATGTCCCCTGCAGCTGGAAGGCACGGAGGATAAAGAGTGCACTGTTCTCCATGGCCTTTAAGTCTCAATTTACCGCACACAGTAAAGCAGCGCGGGTGAAACTAATATATGGCGTATATATCTGTGTGAGCCTCTGCTGGGTGCAGCTTTGTGTTGCTCAGTTCAGCAGGTGTGACTGTTCCAAAGATGTGCAGGCAGCGCTCAAACAGGGCAGACAAATGAGCTGACTCCTGTTACAATATTCACTTTCTCCCTCATTATTTTAAACACCACCTTGGGCTCCTGCCAGCTCGACGTGATGAAGCGCTCCGTGCTTTTTGCAGACTTATTTGTTTCTATTCATCTATTTTAGGTGTTGTTGTGTCCGTATTGAAAGCGATGGTTTGACAAAGGTGTGCAGAAACAGTGGAGGTCCTAATGTTCCCCTGCTAATGTTTTAGCCAGAGGCGGGAGTTCACAGGGTCAGAAACAGATCGAATGACGCACACACACACACAAACACACAAACACACACTCTCAGGTCTGTTCTAATTAGTTGTGCTGCCTAAGCTCCGGAGAGGAAAGGCCATGTTGATGCGAGAGATGGGACGGAAAGGACAGGAGGCACTTTACTGATACATCATGTCACCTGAATGGCAAAAAAAAAGCCATATTTCATCACGGTCATGTCATTGTGTTAACATGATATTTCATTATATAAGAGGAAATAAGTAGAACTACATCAACTAGAAAATATTCAGTGATCTGGAAAAACGTCAGACCCAGTGTTATGTCTGAGATGGTTCCCAAATAATTTTTCTCTCTATTTAACCTTTACTGATGCAATATCTTACTATGTATTATAAAATTATCCTCTATATTTTGCTTATTTGTTTTAACTGTAAATCATTTATTTCCTTGGATTACACAATGCTGAAAGGTAACACTGGTCTATAAGTAAAATGCTTCCAAAATGGAATACTATGACAAAGATACTTGTATAGTTGTATAAAGTAATTCTTGAGAGTTTGTACCTTATTGTATTTTATATTATTTTATGTTTATTTATCTTATCTTATCTTATCTTATCAAAAGTAGTGAAATTTGACCATGTGTGAGACACTGATAAAGAAAAATCAAGTCAAAAACGCTGGTTGACTGAAGTTTCCGAGATACAGTATTGTGTCAAAATGTGAAATTCACAAATTAACAAGTGAGTGGGTTTTACTCAAAAAGAATATTTGTGTCCGGGCTGCCAGATCTACTTCAAAACACTGTCTGCACACATTACACGAAACCATGAAATACATGAAAACTAGCTTCATTAAACACACATCAATTGCATTAATTATTTTTTTTCATGCCTAAAGAGGAATAAAAACACTTAGGACAAAAATCTTAACTAAAGTTGTCAAAATTAATGCATGAAAGACAAGGTTAAGAGAAATGTGTCACATTAATTAGTTTTGTCTTTTAAGTTTTTATATGAAGACTCTGTTCTCAGCTGAAGGGGCTGTTGGATGGTTCTACGTCTGTGCAAAAGACAATATTATCATTATCATCATCCAGACCTGATTTAAGCTATCTATGAGCTTCCTCTGTGCTGTGTTTGACCAGCTCTCTTTCCTGCATGTCACTGATAGTTGTTTACTTTCTCAGGACCCGTCACTGACTCAGTCCAGAGACCCCGCTGATAACGGCTCCGTGTTCGTCAACGAGGCAGCGTTTGCCGGCACCAGTAACAACAACCGCCACATCCACCACAGAGGAAATGACCCCACTGCGCACAATTGCCTGAACACCCTGCTGGCCAGATCCAACAACAGACAGCACCCTGTGGCTAAGACTCCCCACCCACACTCAGGCTCCCAGGGGTGGGTGATGGGGACAGGGTACCTCTACACGCCCACAGGACGGCTGGGCCTGCAGCGCAAACCCAGTGGTGAGAGATGGTGTTGCAAAAATAGAAACAAACTCTCTTGTATTAAGCAAAAAAAACATTCTGTCTCTGTGGTTTCATTGTTGGATTTCTTATACTAGATACCAGTAATATTCTAACCACTAAAAAGCCTAAAATGTGCTTACTGCAAACAACAAAAACAGTTATTTAAGACTTCATTTTCTTAAATTGAAAAGTTGTGCAAGTGATCTCACGCTTTTAAAAAAAAAAAAAAAAAAAGGAAAACAATCTTGTTCCTCTGCTGGGAAATTACACAAACCTTATTTTAGTGAATCACTGGTTTTATCCAGGTTGACATTAGTTGGAAAATCTTATCAAGGCCAAGTAAGACCTCGTTTTCTCAGAATGAGGTTACGTTTCTAATGAAGAACATGCCAGACGAGATTTTTCAATACGCATTTCCAGGAAACAAAGATTATCTCTCTTGAAATTATTTGTTTTTGCATTGCGAAAGGTTTAACCATTTACAATGAAAGAAATTTGACCCAAAAACACAAAATAAATGTCAGGTAGTGTCTCATATGAGTACACACATTTATACATATTTCCCTTTTGTTTATCAGTTTTGTAAGATCTCCACTACAAGACAGATATTTTTTATTAGATCCTTAAACACATGGCTGCATTCATTTCCATATTAATGAGGAAAACACATTTTATTTTAAGAGCTAATGTATTTGTTTTCAGGTGCCATCTGCGAAAGGAACTTTTTTTAGCATAGAAATGTCTACTAATGAAGGCATGAAGTGACTCAATTACTGACCTAATTGTCATTCATGTTATGTTTAATATCCTGTATCTGAGTGCTAATGGGCCACTATGGCGGAGCTTAAGTGCCACTTGTATTAGACAGTACTAACTAATGTTATCATACTGTCTGTGGGGCTCAACACAAATGAGAAATGTGCTACCTGTGAGAATGTAAACAAGCCTCCTGCTCTCATTGACCTGTGTGTGTGTGTGTGTGTGTGTGAGAGAGAGAGAGAGAGCATACTGTGCACACACATTGGTCTGTATCACTGGTGAGGGCTTGTCTGTCCTTCCTCTCAGTTAATCAGTGCTTCCTGACAAAAAAAAAAAAAAAAAGCACTAGCCCCCACCTCAGCCGTCCACCTCCACCTGCACCAGCAGCGATCCAAGGCCGCCTGCTGCCAAAGGAAAGAAAATCAATGGTTTCTCTATCTATTGACTGGCATGGCAGACAACAGCATGTGAATCACAGTTCACAGGCAATGGCTGGCTGATAGGGACATCGATCTGAAAAAATCTTTACAAAACTCATTATAGCATTACTTGTCATCGCATCAGGCGACGCGGCGAGCGCAGGGGTGTGTGGAATGATAGATGTGGACACATATTAATCTGTGTTTCGCATGAGAGGTGTCAGCTCCTTTCTGACGTTTGCCTTATTCTTAATCGGTTCACTCGCCGCTCATTCAAGTATTTACAGCAGGGTGAAGGAAAATTACAGGTTACACGCAACTTATCCTCAGCCCCTTGTAAAAAAATGAGGTCAGCGTTAACTGCGGCGTACAGAGAGTTTCTGTTTACAGACGATAGCAGGGCAGCGCAATCTCGTTGTCATTGATCAGCTTATTAACCTTTCCTCATTATTGAACGCGTGCAACCCCCAGTGAAATCCGAGTCACTTGTTAACAAGCCAGGGGTGTAGAGGCGGCGGTCTACAATGCAGAGCGCATTCCAGCTGACATATTCTACCCACAATGCATTTCCGGCAGATCCCATGAGGGCCTGCGATAACACACACTTAAGTACTGAATAGAGCTCCCAGTGCTGACATAATTCTCCAGTATATTTAAACCTATGTATTGAGTCATTTTCATCTTTCATCCGTTAAAAGCTCCTTTGTGACCTCCAAGTATCACGTGCTGCCTGGTATGCGGACAAACCTGGTATCTGCTCTTTTTGTGCTTGAAAAGGAATCCCATTGAAATGCAAATTCGCCATTGTGTCGTCAGTCGCTCGGATCAAAAATACCACCTCAAGCCTCATCCTCACCTTAAGCGTGTGAATATTTTTTTCTCATGCACGCACCCACATACACACACCCTCTTTTATTCATTAGATCTGCACGTTTGTTCCTACCACAGTGTAATCACAGGGAAGCAGTTAGATAGAAGTTTCAGAAATGAAGTTTCATCTAATGAGTAGTATCAGGTTTTTGTTGCATACCTTTTCATACAAAGGGTAGGCGCATTGTGCGTAGGCTGAGGAAGAAAAGAGAGGAAATGGGTGCACTTTACTATGTACGTGTATTATCACATGCCTTGTATAATCTGCTGCAGTGTAACACAAAGCACATTCTCTGGAAACCAAACCTGCTTTCTTGGCTTTTTGACAAAGCTCTGGTTTGCATAGTTGAAGTTAATGATACTGCAGATGATTTAGCTTCATACTGATCATATCGCGGATTTCATTCATATGCGCAGGCCTTAAAGGGGTCATATTTTACTAAACCCATTTTTATTAGTCTTTGGTACATTTATTTGTGTATTTGGACCCTAATTGGTCAAAAAGTTAGAATTGTAACCCTCTAGGTGCTGTTATGTTAATTTTGGTTAATTTTACAACTTGTTTTAATGCTGCATTCCAGGCAGCTGGTAACTCATGTTTTTCCAACCTTCTACCAGTAAAAATGCACTGGAATGACAGTCAAACCCATAACTTCCCACATGTGAACTAGATCGATGTACTCCCAGTACTGAGCTCTGACATCACAAAGCCATGAAACACCAATGGCAGCCCCCATGGGTGCTGTGTTTATGCAAATTGTTTATGAAAATAAGGTATTGCTCTGACATTATTTATCTGCAATTGTTGTACATAATCAGCAGCTACACTAGCGTTAGCGAGTTTTCACTCCATTGAGTGCAAGAATAAATGAATAGCAAATATGTATCCAAATATACAAATAACAACATAAAAGGTATTACAGCTTTTCTTGCCTTATGCACTGTTTTTTGCTCCTCTATTTCCCTCAAATAAGCAAAAAACAAGCATCTTTGGTGATAGAAATGATTGTAAATGAGCATAATGTACGGACACCACCATGTTGGTTTGCTTACATGTAGTTACCATAATTCCTTGTGCTCAGGTAGTTTGGCATGACTTGCCTGGAACGTTACAAAGTCGTACAAAGACTTCTCCCAGTTTGACCTAATTGTTTATCAGCAGCAGTGGTTATAGTAAAATCTGAAAATATGTCCAAACTTGGAGCCGATTACCTTAAATGTTCAGTTGTTGGTTGAACAGGACTGAGCAGAACAGTCAACAACCTGGAGGGGGCGGGGCCTGAAGTGGCTCATGTGCATTTAAAGGGTCAGCGCTCAAAATGATCATTCTGGTGTCATTAGTCAGAAATAGAGTTGAAGATGGAGTTGGAGTTGAATTAATGAAGAATTCAGACCCAAAAAGAGCATTTACAGTTTATGTAGAACACAGGGAAATGTTTTAGAATGCAGAATTACATTAAAAAAACAACAACAACAACAACAAAAAAAAACGATATATCACTCCTTTAAAAGTAAGTGATTATATATGACTTTATATTTAGGTTATAAAATAATGCATTTACAAAGTTCTAATTGTTAATGGACAAACCTCTAAGAGATTGAATTCTTATCATCTGGTTGCACAGTGATGTCTCATCCATCAGAGGCCAGGCCTGTATGGTGGCTCACTGAGCGACTCTTATATAATTAATCAAACAGAGACACTTTCCTATAGGGACACGATGAGGCAATTTATAGTTCATGCCATCTGTTACCATGACAGCGCACCTGCCCTAATGCTAGACAGCACCCACCATGCAGACAAAAAAGCACATGCACAGACACATGCTAGATACCACCCACAGTCATGATAGTTTCAGATTTTATTCACTTCACTTACTCAGTTCAAAGGAAGTAACCCTATTTAAGAGAACAATGGAACAAGACTTCGTGGAGATATACAGTAACAGCCTGTTCCGAGGCGTGTTTGTCAACTTATCTGTACGGTTGCCTGGTTGAATGCATGTCTCACTAAGATAACTGGTTGGTGCACCTCCATATCTTTTTTCACCATCTATTAAATGTGAGGAGACAGCTGTCACTGGAAAAAATGATGAGGTGACGCGAAGGCGGAAATGTCAGATACAGTAGCTCCAAAGTGTCAGCTGTTTATATTCTAAGGCTTTTGTGTCATTGTTTGTGTGTGTACAGTATGAAATGTTTTTTCCTGCATGAATGCAAATCCTGTTCTATAGATAAGATTAATGTGACACAATGACTTCTGTAGTATTAATAATTTGCTTTCCTGTCTGTTACCTGGTGGAATTCTAGGAATTTAGACAGTTGACTGCTAGATGTATTATTGAATGCATCATGATAATACATAATATATAATCATCATAATACATAATCATGTATTTTCCTACATTTAATATAGATGTTCATGAAAACTCAGTGTAAATTCAAAGGTTATTATATGAAAACAGAGAAAACTGAAGAAAAACACATTTTCGAAAAAAAAAAAAATATCAATAAAATAACAAAATAATGTCCATCCACTGTCATTGATCCATGGGTTTTACTGGTGAATCAATGTTGTAGAAGATGACGGTGTTTCCACGGTAACTACAGAGCCTCTGAACGTCCAAGTGGGTCATACTTGATGACCATGAAAAGACAAACTGTATTTTACACTAATTATTGACATGTATCGATAGGATTGTTGGATCAGAAGTTACTAAACATTTTATTTTGGTAGTTGAATTTGGTTGCCAGTGGTTGTTTGGGTCTTTATGGGTTAATGCACTTAACCCCATTTTCTTTCCAAATCTTTTGCATCGGATAGTTTTGCAGAAATGAATCCTGTTCTATAGATAAGATTAATGTGACACAATAATTTGCTGCTGCTTCTAATTTCCTACATTTAATATAGATGTTCATGAAAACTCAGTGTAAATTCAAAGGTTATTATATGAAAACAGAGAAAACTGAAGAAAAACACCTATTTTCGGAAAAATATATCAATAACAAAATAATAAAAGTGTGTCCATCCACTGTCATTGATCCAACTCCATGGGTTTTACTGGTGAATCGATGTTGTAGAAGATGAGTGTTTCCACGGCAACTACAGAGCCCCTGAACATCCAAATGGGTCATATCTGATGACCGTGAAATGACAAACGGTATTTTACACCAATTATTGACATGTATCGATAGGATTGTTGGATCAGAAGTTACTAAACATTTTATTTTGGTCGTTGAATTTGGTTGCCAGTGGTTGTTTGGGTCTTTATGGGTTAATGCACTTCAGCCCATTTTCTTTCCAAACCTTTTGCATTGGATATTTTTGCAGAAATGAATCTTCTTTTGTGTTCAGTTGGTCCCTGGTCAGAATTACGTGCAGTACATTTTAATATTCTTCATTAAATCCAACAGTAACATTTTAGAATTAATATACAAATGGGAGCGCCGACCTGACGTGTAGCAGCTGTGGCTACAGTGATTACCCAGCAGTGATTATATGTGTGAGGGAAACACATAAAAAACAAACGCAACATGTAGAAACCTGGTGATTATTTATTAGCTGTTACTAAATGATTGTTTCCTTTGAAGGCTGAATGTTCCATCCTAATCCACTCACATTTTTTTTTCTTTTTTTAATTTTCTAATTACAGTTACCAGCTGAGAATGTTTACATCATAAACGCAAATAGTTGTGTTTCATCCACTCGTCACATTGCGTTTTTGTTTCGCCCACACAGATCACAACAGTGAGGACTACATTGGAGAGACGTGGTCATCGACAGCCACAGCGGCGGACCCTTATCCTGCGCTGCCGCATCCCGGTGACCCTCAGCTGGGCCTCAGCGCTCTGGTTTCCTTAGAGACAGACAGCAGCGGGGAAGAGGGCAGGGAAGAAACCATTGTATACCTCTGAATGTGGATAACATATCTGACTGTACTATACCAACCCAGCACTTCAAGAAATGTCAAGTCTAGTTTTATTTTTACAGCTTCAGAATCGCAAATGTGCCTCAAGGGGCCACATGTCAAAATGTCACGATAAGGACCGGGCCCAGTGGGCTACAGAGTGCATTTCGTTGTATATACTGTTTTTTTTTTTTTTTTTTAATTTGTTTTTGTGGTCTTTTTTTGTCAAATGGACAGTTACTGGAAACAGATAAACAAACCGAGGTTGCTCCAGATGCAATTTAACAGTGTACCATGTGTCATGCACCTTAGCTGGAGGCGCTGCGGGGTGTTCACGGACTCATATTTTCTATGAAACAATTTTTGTGTGTTCATATGTGTGTGTGTGTGTGTGCTGTTTATTGACTTTCAGGTCCCTGCAGCATCACCTTTTGACCGTTCTCTTACTGTCTCTCCCTCACTGCCTTCCACTCTCAGGTCCAACATATCTCATCCCATGGGCACTATATTTATTACATTTATCAACATTTGGAGAGCAGGGGTAAAAACCTAAGGCTGCATCGCTCCAAGGGGGTGATTGTCTTACCGTAGTGTACACTGCCACTCTTTCATTTATCAGGCTGGCTCTGTTTATTTACTATCTCCACATAATGAAAAGCAAAGAACATGAGAACTGAAGGATGAGGCGCGACAGCATCGGCTTCATCTTTTTTTTTTTTTTCAGACTCGCTGCCCATAGGTGTCATTTATTAGTTTTTATCATAACTTTTTTTCTCATTTGACAACAACAGAAGGATATATTTTTTTTTTTTTTTAAGAAGATGTTGAAAACGCGCTATGGTGTCAGGTTTATCGGAGTAAATAAAATACAGCTGTAAATAGTGTAAAAAAGGATTGTTTGAGCAGAACTGAGTCTGAAATAATGTTGGCTGCAGGAAAGTAAACACAAAATATACAACTATTTTAGGCACTTCAGAAATTTTTTACACATCTTTATTTTACATTTTCGTTTTAATCGGTTATTTTATTTTATTGGCTTAAAATCCCTGTTCCTTCATACAGGTAAATATTACCTTTACAAGCACATAGAACAATATCAAGTGGCCTTTTTGATACTGTTGTGCTTAATGCTAAATGATTACACTTGAATAATCATGTGTGTTTGTATAGTCTCTCATATGGGCATTTTTATGTGTAAACAGGCTTCTATGCCAATGCTTTATGTGTCTGAAGTTGCTTTGTTTTTTTATTAACAAACATGATAAAAAAAAAAGTTAATTTAGTTTCATTATTTTTGTAGGTCCCTTATGGGATAACAAGGCAGTGGCAGTATTTTAATGTCAATGTGGGATTTTAGAACCATGAATACGTGTTTGTGCTTTAATTTATTTATTACAGTGCAAAAGAGTTTTAATGTTTTACAGCGCTTTATGAAGGGTTTCTATTCAACATAGACGCGTGCCTGTATAAAGACAGATAGGTGTGTTCTCATTCAAATGTGTATTAAGGGATTCTGTTTGTTGAACTTGTTGAACCAGCCCTTTTGGTTTATTATGGTTAAAACAGATGGGACTACGTGAGGGCGTCGATACAATAAAGCAGTAAAGTGGTGGAAACACAATCATGTCGTTTCAGTTTCATGTCACCGGTCTGAATTGTGAAGTAGATGTGCAGGAGTGTGGCTGTTTGGTGACAGGTGCTGGACCAGGTGCATGAATGTCGTCTATTTCCTGTTTGTTCACCTCTAAAATACAGACACGCAATGTTGGATAAATCTTATTTTGACGCTTCCATCCACCTAAACGGACAATGTCACCCTTTCAGTGTCTGAGAATGTATTACGAGACGTTTATGGGTCATAAGATTCCTCACACAAAAAGTTTCTGTCACATTAAAGCTTATAAAACAGCCCAGACTTGACTTTTAAAGCTTTCCCTGACAGCGCTGTCATATTTCATAAACTTAAATGCTACTGATTCATCGGTGTCTTGTCTTTTTCCAAAAAGAAGAAGAGATTTCTGGGAACCGCACGACTCACCTGTAAAGTACACCTTATTTTTTTCTTCTATTGATTCACTAGAAAAACCTGCAAACCTGCATTTAATGGCACTCAACTCTCTATTTATTGCTCTTATTATGGCACATGACATTTATTTTCAGATTTTAGTTTGATAGGTGAATAACAGCCTCCGTGATACAATTTTAAAATGTCACTTGGATCATTTGCATCTTCTGAATGGATTTCTCCTTTCTTGAAATGTTCTCATTTTTACCCTCCGCAAGCCACATAAATGCTGGGATTTTTTATCTTCACATTAGTTGCCATAATTATTGAGACCATTTATTACTTTATGAATAATATATACATGCATATAGGCTGTAGTGAGTCCAACATTCATAGGAACAGGCTTACCTGTATAATGTATTACTCTGGAATGACATGAAATTCATACACTTCAGTGTCATTTTTGGGCAAAAAGAATGTAACATTAAAAGTAAATATGCGTTTCATGTGGTGCATATAATTATGTTGCCTGGTTTGAGCAACTTTCTTGCTTTTGTTTGGATTTTTTTAAAATTTGGACATTGATTTCTGGGATTATTGAGATCATTTCTTGCATAATAAATAATATATACATGCACATGGTCTTCAGTGAGGCTCACATTCGTATTAACAGGCGTAGCTCCAATGAATTACTCTGGGATGACCTGAATTTCATACACTATTACAAGAAAGGATCCCCTTGGGTGTCATTTTTGGGCAAAAAGAATGTAACATTAAAAGTAAATGGTGTGTTTGCTTTGGTGCGTATATTAATGTTGCCTTGTTTGAACAACTTTCTTGCTTTTGTTCATTAATTTAGGATTTAGAAATCAGCCAGGACCTGGATTCCTCTGTATAATGGTCTCCAGATAACAGCCTATTGAATTAAACCAGTAACTGTAAATTAGATTCAGAGTCTGGTTTCAATCCACTCTATATGTTAAGTTTTATGAGATAACATTTGTTATTATAAAATATAAATAACATTTTTGGATTTGATTTAATAAGAATGAAATGAAGTACATGTTTTAGTGCAGGGGTGTCAAACTCATTTTAGTTCAGGGGTCATATTCTCTTTAACATGATCTCAAGTGGACGGGACCAGTATTTAATATCAGTGAAAACAGTTAAATTATATTATGATAATATATACATCACCAAAGTTTCCTTAAAAATCTGAATAGCATGAACTTGAAATGTATTAAGAACAAGTGCAATTTTAACAATATTCTGCCTCAATTTATCATTTACACCTGTGAATTATAGCTAAAACAAATATACAAAACATTTAGTAATAGGCAGAATATTGGTAAATTCTTCTTAAAGCATTTCTGGTTGTTCATATTTTTTTAAAAGGATAGTTTGTTAATATAAACATTTTCATGTAATTTTACTTAAGAGAAAATTTGAAGTTATCAGTTGGACTCCGCCAGGGTTGCCCTTTGTCACCGGTTCTGTTCATAACTTTTATGGACAGAATTTCTAGGCGCAGCC
>JAPSES010041545.1:0-12269 GCA_029822895.1 Maxillicosta whitleyi
TAAACTACACATTTGCTACACTCGGGCTGACTCGGAAATGAGACCCAATGTCAAAAATTCCGAACTATCACTTTAATATTATTATACATAAAAACATCATTTCACAGTAGGTTTTAACACATGGATATTGCACAGAGTACAAGAACCATGCTGTTGAAGTTGTAGGTAATGATTTATAGGTGTAGTATTCCCTGTGTGAAGTTAACTTTCAACAGAGCCTATTGCTTATTGTCTTTGTGACGTTTCCACTTGTTGCAAGTGACACATAATTAACATTGCTCTGATTACTTATTACTGACTGATGTGAAACAAAGGTTTACAAAGAAATGAATGATAATTTACTTAATTTTTTTTCCAAGAGCCACGTGTTAGTTAATTTTATGTATGTACATATTCATATTATAATTAGAGTAAAACAAGAAAAACTTGGTCACATGTCATCAGAGAGGAGTGAACATTTAATTTTTGTTCATGTCACCCATCCCTACTCGAATGTTGACTAAAGGTTTGTATCTTTAGCTCTGTTTGTTCTTTACACTGGTTAAATGGAGAAGAGAGTAGACCGTTCCACTCGCAGCAGGTAGACTGTAGCCACGCAGTAGTTTTTACACTGTGTTTGGAACCAGTTAAGTCGCACTGTATTAGGAGAATTTTTCATTCGGTGACTAGAACTTTACCAGTAGGTTTTTACAGCCTCGACCCAGTAAACCACTTCTTTGTCACTGAAGTCCATTTTGTAAATGTTTTTCATGCATTGTTCTTAGCCTCTATGACGTTGTTGTTTTCAGTTTATTATCAAACCTACATCATTTTTCGCACAATAGAAAGATGTTAAGTGCATTCAGTCAGGAAGGAAAAGCCTTAAACCCAGATCAGACCATTGTGATGAGGTAATGTATTATCTCCTGGACTTTTTTTTTTTTTTTTTTTACTACAGTCAAGGAAAAGAAAACATGGAATGCCTAAAAAGTTAATGGTCTCTAACTCAGATCAACTCCAAAACTGAAAGTAAAGCCAAATACCTTAAGGCTCAGGATGGTTTGTAAAGGCTCTCACATCATAGTGTAATGTTGTTAATGCAGTCATAGGAAAAACGATTAGACCGTCAAAAGTCATCAGAAACAATGGTTATGCAACCAACTACTAACTCCTGTGTGTCACGTGACTAAAACAGACAGAAAAGAGAACATGGAACGTCCAAAAGCACTGTTTAAGAATGATGTGATTTTGGTTTTTATCAAGAAAACCATGGAAAATGGTATGATATCAGCTCTAAAATTAAACTTTTATGAACCATTTTTGTGGTTATCATTATATTTGTACGTTTAGTTGTACCAGGCATTAAAATGAACAAAAAAAAAAATTAAGGAAGCAATGTTGGTCTAATTTTTTTTTTTTTCACAATTGTAGATATTGTTCATATCATCTTATAGGATATTTAGTGACCCACTATAACTGCATTTTTCATGTGTGTTCTTAGAACATTCTGTGTAGAGGAGTTAGTGTCACCTCTAATAATGGAGGTAGGATTTATGGGAGAAACAGCTGACGACTAAAGTCCATAAATCTTAGATAGATACACACTGTGGCGTTCCAAAACCAACTACTACAGATTTGTCAAATTGAATCAGTGCCATGCCATAAAGCAGTTTCATCCATAAAGCACCGTTCAGATGAAGGCTACGCAAAGAGATGACACCAGTTTAGAACGGTGTCAGTAGAGGCTGCATTTCATCACCGCAGCACAAGCACATGATCATGTGTAATTATGGTTGAAAGTCTTTTCTTATATTATTTGTAAAGCCTGACATCACTAATAAATCCATCCTATAAATATTATTGTGTGTCCATCTGTTGCACAGTTTTGTCTGTGCTGATCTGTATTGTGCTTCATGTTCTTAAAATGCCTAAAAGGGAATCTCAGAACCCTTTCGTTGCACTTTCACATCGTCCTTCCCAGACAAACATAACTAGCATCACCTCTGATAGCTGCCAGCAGAACTTGCCCCCATTGTAAAGTGTATTGTCTTTACAGTATTTGACTTAAATATTCACACCCAATGACTTCTTTATTTTTTCGCTTTGAAACATACACCTGACATCAATCCTAGTATCCAGGCTTTGTTTGGTGGGTGTTGGCTACTCTTTTGTACCTGGACAAATACTTGAGATACTTTTTTTTTTTTTATCTTACTCTGGTTGATAATGGTAGTAATCTTGTGGTTTATCCGCCCTGTGTAATTCAAGTTTTTTTCCCGGTAGGTATGTAATTGAGCGTATAAATACTGAGGACCCTGATCGAAATGTGTCCTCTGTGGACCTGGGAGGACGGCCAAATGAACAACAAGATCCAAATATCAAAGAAGTGGTGGAACACCTGATGCGGATAGCAGATGAGATGAACAGGAACGCTGAGCTTCAACAGTAAGATTCTCACATTGGGGAAAAAAAAACAACCCAAAAACTCAATATCAATAACAATATGATATAATCAATAATAAAGGCAGACTGATATGTTTTTTTTTTTTTAAGGCTGATGCCGATTTTTAAATGGACAATATCTACAGCTGATTTTTGAGGCTGATATTTAAGGCCAAGAACATTGACCATAAAATATAATTGAAACACTTAGATAATTAAGATTTTTATGCGGCAATATAAGCAAAATTATTAATACAGGTACACCTCGCCTTAGTCTTTCTATTTAACCATAAATAGCACTAGTGCCTTGATTGTTTAATGTTAATCCATATGCTCTTTTATCGCATTATGCTCTTTATGGTCATTGTCTTTCTGTCCTTCTGTCTAATTGTCTTTTTGCACCGTGGGTCCAGGAGGACAGAAATTTCATGTATGCTATAAACATATGGTATACTTGACAATAAAGCTAACTTTGAACTTAGTACTCTTAACATTTATTGAACTTCATGTGCTGCCCACAGAGGTGCCTGATCAAATAAATATCTTATAACATTTTTACTACTGATCAAATATTGGCTGTCAAAAAAAAAAAAATTATGACAGATGGCTGATAATTGAAAAAATAAATCTACATATCGGTCGAGATCTAATCAACAATATGAAACTAAAAGGAAGAGTGAAAATTGGTGTTTATTAATATGATCGATCTGTTCACAAGTCGACTAGGAGTGTTATAATGCTTAATAAATCAGCTGTTTTCTTGTGTCAGTCTGATCAGCCAGGTTCAGGGAAACTGTGCTCAGGACATTTTCATGCAAGTGGCCCGAAGCATCTTTGCAGACGGCATCACCTGGGGTCGAGTGGTGGCGCTCTTCCATCTGGCCTACAGACTCATACATAAGGTATCGTTGCTGTGCACTAGGGGTGGATGTTTTTTTTCTAAATTTCTTCTTTTGGCCTAACAATTTGCGTTTGAATAGTGATTTCCACTGCATTTTTGTCAAATTGGAAACAGTTTTTATGCATTTTACCTTCCAACTGATGTAAAAAAAAAAAAAAAAAATGCTGCAGTGCAGCATTCTTACATTATTTACAGGTATTGATTGTATGAAGTCTATAACAATTTCTTTTGGTTTTAAAGGCATTGACGACAAACCATTTAGAGAACATCAGATTAATCATCAGCTGGGTTCTTCAGGTCATCAGAGATACGCTCTATTCCTGGATTGTACAGCAGGGAGGCTGGGTGAGTGGTGTGACGGGCAAATTCATTATTATTAATCTATGTGTTTGAATGACTTTAAACACTGTTTAGAATGAATTAAATTAATAAAAGTCACTACATATTGTATGTTAATGTATGTATTCTTTATTAGTATGTGGACTTAAAAATAATATAGATGACAAGTACCACATTATCTTTTTCACCTTTATTTAATCTCAGGGTATATTGAGGCAAAGACCTCATTTACAATATAACAGAGAAAATAGTGATGATAAAAACAGTTGATCGAAATAACATTCTTTTTCTTTGTTGGTTGCATCTTAGTGTGAGTGTGGTGTGAGGCGAGTGACTCGCAGTCATACGCACGCACACCGACCGCCAAGTTTGGATTTTGGAACTTTTTGAGCGTGCAAGAGAAATTGTTGTTGATGCCATAAGGCAGGAAAAATGCCATAACAAGGGACGAAAAAACTTTGTATTCCACTTCGTAACGTGAAAAAACAGTCACCTAGGAATGAGAAAAAATAATAATTCAGGAACTGCCACAAAAGTAGCACTGGGTCTTTGTTGGTTAAACATCATTTAATGTGTTCTGTAAGAATAAGAAGAGACATTTACAATAGTCCACAAACTTGTGAAAATAGAGATTTTCTGTAAAAGTAAAATAATGAATCAAACACAGCAGCATGAACTTGGGGAGTTGTTTTTATATTTTTGCTCTGTGTGAATATTTACACACATGATTTCCACACTTTGACCTATAAACCTTCGTCTGGTCCATTTAGATGCAAACACATTTGAACAGATACACACTAAATGTCGAAGCTAATTTTGTTCTTTTTAATGCTGTGCAATTATGAGAAAATGTGGTACACTTAAAACCACAACAAACATTAAATGGCTCAGACCATTTAAATCATTTACCACAATCAAAACACACAAAGAACAGACTGAAAACTTTAAATAAATAAACTAATGTCACCCATCAGTTGGGTTTTACATGTTGGGTTGGGCACACCTCAGAGGGTTATCACAGGGGGTTGGGTTGGGTCATACTTGGCACTAACGTCTTGGTGTGTTTGTCTTTGTAGGAGGGGGTCATCCGTGGTTTTTCTCGGTGGTGGACAGTAGCCATAGTTGCATCTGTAGCGCTGGTGGCAGCCTTTGCTTACTACCGGAAAACTCGCTGAGGAACGTCACACCATTGGATCTCACAACTGGAGCTGTAAACCCCCCCCCCCCCACACACACACACACACACACTTTCCCTTCTCTTCCTCTCTGGACAAATGTGGGTTACTCGTTTTAACTTTAAAAGGACATCGATGTTTTCTAGGCACGAATTGAATCCACTCTTCAACCTCCGTAAATCTCCGTAAACCAAAGGAGGTGAAGTACTGTACTTACGAGGGAGATTAACTCCAGTCGTCTCAGGTTTTTCCCACAACCACTAGTGCATTTAGAACCAGCTCCTCCATCAGGTATTCTCATCATTCTTCACCAGCAACCGTTTACTCCCATCAGAGCCATACTGGAAACTCCGCAGAAGATCCACGGTCCATATGTTAAAGAAAAAGCCAAGAACCTGACCCCAGGAGAGCCTGATCTCAAGTTCCGTTTTTTCCATGGTTTCTACCTCGGTTCTGGCAGGGGTCCAAGGTCTGGAGTCTGTGCAGAATTATGATTTTTTTTTTTTTTTAATCCTGAGAACGTCTGACATTCTCACAGCATCTAAAACGCATCATCCCTGGGCTTCGCTGCAGGACATTGTCAACGTAATCAGAGCTCCGTTTGGATCAGGGTATAGACTGTAAGATCTCTGCTGCAATACTACGCTACTGTGTGAGAGAGATAATGTACTTCACTACTTTTAAAAAAAATATAATTAGATATCATTAAAAGTTAAAATATCCATCAGATAAATGAACAGTGAAAGGAATCATTAGTTGCGACCCTAAATGCTTATAGTTGTATTTTAAGTTATTTCTGAGACTTAGGAATCTACTAAGTAAAGAGAAAAATATGTGCTTTTAAAACGGTGGGTGCCTTCATCACTTTCTGCAACACTTCATGATGTTTGATAAATTAACCCATAAAGACCCAAACATCCACCAGCGACCAAAAACAATTACTGATCTAAAACCTGTTGATCCACTTTCATCAATACATGTAAATATTTGGTGTAAAATGCAGTTTATCATCTTTTCATGGACTCATTTGGCATCATCTTCTTCAACATTAATTCACCAGTAAAACCCATGAAATTGGATAAATAAGAGTGGATGGAGACACTTATTTTAGGTTCATTTAATGATATATTTTGATGAAGATATATTAAATACAGGAAAATATCTGATTTTTACAGGAAAAATGCAAAATTCAGAAGGTTATTTTAGAATAAATGATGGTAAATCACTAAAGAAATATTAAATGTAGAGAGAAAAAAACTGAAACAAAAGTGACACTTGAGTCTTTATGGGTTAAACCAGTATTTGGAAATTCCTCTCCTATGTTTTTATATGCACGGTCGAGCTAAAATAACTACTGTATTTAAGAACCTTCTATTGGATGATTAGTGTGTTTCAGTTCTTTAACACTTTCACTGATGCTGAACTGAACCGTCAGTTTGTAGAGAACGTAAAGATCGGACTGTGTTTAAATGGATAAATGTCATGTGATCAGATGAGTCCAGACTGACCCTGTTCCACAGTGATGAAGTGATTACCCATCATTCCTAGTGCCTACAGTATAAGCCAGCGGGGGTAGTGTTACGATCTGTGGTCGGTTATGTGTCAAAAATGTGTAGAAATAAATGTGCAATTAAATAAGCTTATGGAAACGATGTCATGGGGAAAGTGCAGAGGAATGAAAGCTGAAGGAGGCTCAGTGAAAGAGTATGTGAAAAAAATAAGAAAATGTGATTTTTTTGTTTTTAATTTTTTGTTTTTTGTTTTGTTTTTGGGCCCTACCTTATATTCTGTTTTGCACCTCCTGACTTATTATCATCCATTAATTTAACATCTGCAATAATTTGACATAGTCTCTATATGTTTAATTTGTGGAATCATGTCTGCATAAACATACCTCCTACCTCTTCCAAATGCTAAACAACATTCTACTAAAGATGGGGAAATATGAACTGCGTCATTGTGTTTGTAAAGGAACAGTTCATGAGTAGAATAACTATTAAACTGCGAACAGAACATCACTTAACTGGAAACGTTTATGAATTAAATATTGGTTCGACTACTGTAACGACTTTAAATCTTCCCAGTAGCACCGTGTTAGCGTTAGCATTAGCGACACTGGCCATGAAACAAATGATGTCAGATTTGGGCATTAATATAACCCCTCCAAACACACATTATGTTTGTAATACGGAGGCGTCTCAAACTAAACAAGAGCAAAATAGATTTTTGCTGCACATGAATTTTTTTTTTTTACATTATTACTTTTAACAGATTCAACACAAATCAAGATTGTTTCACTAAGAATAAACTTCTTCTTGGTTTTAGTGACGTATAGAGCTCAGAAATATGATCAAAAATCCTCTCTGGATTGCATTTATTAAAAAAATAAAAGCATTTGAATTGATTTAATTGTTTAAAAGAAGACAAAACATGATCCAAAAATATCCTTTGACTAAAAATACATGTCGTGATTGTAGAAACACATGGATAATTACTGTATTACAAGAAGAAAATAGAAATAATCTTTTTTTTTTTATGATTTTCAGGAAGCAAAATATTAATTGCTTGAATTAATTTGATGTATTGCACAGCCGTAGGGACTTATGTATGTTATGTCCTTTTATTCTATTGGAAAAACTCCCAAATATATTAATATATCAAGTTAAATCTAGTTAAGGTGATATGATTACACTGACAAATGATCAAATGAAATGACTTTGAATATGTTGAGAAAAAAGTGTCTACATACAGAGGATAAAACACAAGTGGTAGCGTACTGTAGTTCCACAAACCTGCAGTGTTAGGAATCTAATAGCAAAACTATCACCAAATATAGAAAAAAACAAAACAAATGATGACCTGAGATCCACTACTTTTTTTGTGATTGTCACATATAGACACACCAAGGGTTTTATCAAAATACAATCCACTTTAGACAGGGAGGTAATACATATTATGCAAAAAATCTTAACCTGCTGAAAGTTAAAAAAAAAAAAAAAATGTAAAAAAGCAGCCGACGGTTAAAAAAAAAAAAAAAAAAAAATTCTTATTTTTCTATTTTGAGAACTGTAATGTTTGAGGAAACTGATGTGGATAGAAATGCAAATGTGCCCACGCTACCTTTAGTTAAAAGCTTTTGTATCCTGTTTTTTTTAACAGTATTTCATGTCTATTCCACCAACTTTTTTGGATTTTTTTTTTTTTTTTTAATGTATGTGAAACCTGTGCAAAACACTGCTGTTTGTTGTATTTTCTAATTAAGTGCACACTCGAGGAGAAGAAGCAACTTTAACAATATAAATAAATAATAATTTAAGATGCTTTCCGGGTCGGTTGAATGGGTCATAGTTATTATCTCATAGTAATAGTTTTTTTTCTATTAAATTGATCGCTTTGAGAGGGAAATCACACTATTTATTGGCAGTTCAGCTGTGTTTTTCTTTTTTTTTTTTTTTTAAATATGACTGGATCTGTATGTTATTGTAAAGAAAACTGAATAAAATTGGATTTTTTTGTGAATAAATTTAAAATGTATTGCACTGTTGATTGGTAGTTCTGGAAATAGGTGGTATCTGTTTTTTTTTTTTTTTTTTTTTACACATCGTACAAAATGTTTTTCTTTCTCTTCATAAGGTTAGAATAATTTTGTTTTTGGACAAATTTCTCTTTTTATTTCCATTTATAATCACCTTTGATCAGGTGTAATGGTTACATACTGAGTCCCAGTTACACTTTATATGAATAAATAAGAATAAATTATATTTCATTTTCAATCTTAATTTATGAGAAAAGGTGAAAACTTCATGGGAAACATTGTATTTTGGTAAATCAACCCCCTGATAAAGAACTTTATAGACTACATAAGACAGGGGTGTCAAATATGTGGCCTGTCGTTACTGTACTTAAGTAATTTTTTTTTTTTGTATTTGTTCTTGTATTTCTTTTACTACATTTTGTGGCAGTTATCTGTACTTTCTACTCCTTATATTTTGGAAATTGATACCATTACTCGTTACATTATATTAACATCTTTTCATCTAAATCTTTTTTTTTTTTTTTTTACTTTTCGTCTAAATCTTACATGAAAAATCACAAACACAATATTGACACCGATCTGTTCAATCCACATAAAATAGTTGTGAGCAGTGACATTAGCACTGGTATTTGCACTTTTATACTTTAAAGTAAGTACTTAGTACTTTTACTTTAGTAAGATTCTTGATGTAGTGCTTCTACTTTTACTTGAGTAAATATTCTGAAAGGTATTGGTACTTTTACTTAAGTAGGAACTTCAGTACTTCCTCCAGCCCTGAATTTAGTTGTTTAGTAACAGATATCCTCCAAGAATTCGTATAGGATCTGTAGTAACAATTAAACTAGGAACAGTATATATTTTTTAATGATGTACGTACTCCTCAAGTGTAAAAAAAAAGAAAAAAAAAGTGTTTTCACTAAAAACTTCACATACACATGATATAATGTAAAACTGAAGCCGAAGTCATACACAAACGCAGTGATCCTTATAATAGTAAATTTATTACAAATAATTTCCATAACATTTAACAGAAACAACAGAAATGTAAAGTAATGCCTGTAATAACAGATACAAACTATTTACATTTACAAAGTGCATTTAAATAAGAAAATAAACGAGACAAAATAACAGTACAGCAGTAGGATACTCCTGTCCGTTTAAGCTTCCTGTTCAGTTAAAGATTAACGCGTGGCTCATACTGTGCCATTCCTTTTCTTTTTCTCCTCTTTCTACAGAAGACCTGGTCATAACACATCTGTTTTCTCCTCAGAATGATAAATGCGTCGTTCCCTGTGTCGTGTACATTTAGAGTTTTCAGTTTAAGTGACGTTCGTGGGAGCATCTCTGTAGCATCTCCCAGTGTTTTATGGGCTGTTTTTTTTTTTTTTTTTTTTTTTTTTTTGATAGAAAGAGTTCAACGTACTGTCATTTCAGACTTTTTTTTTTTTTTAAACCCAGAAGTAACTATATTTAAGCAAAATGACAAGGAGGCAGAAGGTGAGTTGCTAATGCTACATGCTAGCTTAGTCAAACAGTATAATGTTGTCTATGACAGTAATTTAACAGTTTTGTTAATGTAATATAATGACTCAACTACAACCTATCTGTCACAAAAAAGCACCACCAATGATTAGAGGGTCCAAATAAAGCAAATTAAACCAGAAGGACTTTTTTTTTTTTAACAGTGGACACTTTGTAGAAGTGCAGTATGGGATATGTAGTTTTTCAACTACTGTACATGTAAACACTGACTGACATAAATCCACTTCAGTGATATTTACACAAGGTCAAAGGTGAAAGTATATAAAGTACTAACAATTGTATGTGTTTTTGATGTTGATTGGTTAATATTTTTTTTTTTTTTTTTGGGGGGGGGGGTTGAAGGACATAAATTCTGCTTTATTAAAGGTGAGTGCTAATTAGCTGATAGCTTAATATGGTGGTGATTTCAACATGCTAAGGCAGTAGCAAAAATTATCATTATTTTTATGTTATGACATAAATGTCCTTCAAGCCACCTATTGACAGCCTGGACTATCGGTGTATTTCTCTATGCAGGTGTAGGTCAAGTTTTTAGATTTTTTGAGTCTTAATTTGCTATTTCTCACTAGCTCCTAATACCGTATGTTGCTAATTTGAACATGCTAAGGCAATATTAAAATTTTTTTTGACATAAATGTTTCCCAAGCCAACTATTAACAGTATGTGCCATTAGTTTACTTCTCTATGCAGTTGTATGTGAAGGTTTTACATTTTTGTGTGCTAATAAGCTAATGTTAGCTATCTGCTAATGCCTTGTATTGCTAATTTCAATGTGCTAAGGCAGTATTCTAAAAAAAAAGTTATGACATAAATGACTCCCAAGCCAACTATTAACAGCGTGTGCTATTGCTGTACTTCTCTATGCAGTTGTATGTGAAAGCTTTACATTTTTGAGTGCTAATTAGCTCATGCTAGCTAGCTGTTAACACCTTGTGTTTCTAATTTAATATTCAGTATTAATTGTTATCTTTTTTTATCTTATAACATAAATGTCACTCAGCCCAAACTGCTGGTAGATTTTTCTATGTGCCCATATTCTACGTTTTTAGATTATTTATGTTCATTTTTGGACGCACCATCCTGTTAGTGCATCTGAATGAACTACAACCAATATTTTCACCAAATATACCTAATAAAATAACAGACGCCTTCTTTCTGTGGGTACACGATGTTGCACAAAAAACTGTAAATAATGAGGAAGAAGTAGCTCCAGTGAATGGGTTCGTCCTTACTGAAAATGAGAAGATGGAGCATTGCATTCTGGGTATCTTTCTCCTCTCTGAAGGACACTGCTCTTCAGCTCTGCTCAGTAACATCTGACCTGACGTCACTGGCAGGATGTCACGGCCACCGTTCAGGCTGGACGTGCCCTCAGTCCCTGGTCTGAGCTCTTCTGTTGGACCACATGCACGGAGCAGTGCAGGGTTCAGACCTCCGAAGACGCGCCCCCCCACATCCATGTACAAGGGTCTCTACTCTGCCGTCTCATCTCTTGTGGAAGCTGGGACTGTGCATGATCTGAGACAGTTTTCCAAATGAGTCCATAACGTCCATGGGTTCTTCTCTCTGTGTGATGCTCAGCTGGTCCTGGAGGTACAGTTCAGGAGGCGGGGCCTGTTCCAGGGTGCTGATCCTGGGGAGGAACTGGGCCAGGGCCGGTGTGCCTCGGTCCCGGCCCTGTAGCCTCTGCCGGTGGTTCCCCAGACTGAGGAGCACCCCATGTTTGTCTGAGACGTAGACGTTGTAGCCGTCCGGTAAGATCTGCTCTCTGAAGGTGCAGTCGTCTCTGCTGTAGGTTTGCTGCAAGAGTCAAAGTCATATTTATGTCATTTTATATCGAAATGTGTTAGATTTGATCTTTTCAGTGTGGTGAGTCTTCTTTTATTGCTTTATGTATTTTATTGTTTGATTTTATTTTGGATTTTTTTTTTTTATTGGATTGGACGTTTTAAAAAGTTAAAAATTTAAAACTTAAAAAAATATCTGAGCTTCATGAACATTTAAAACCATCAAACATTAATATATATGGATATAAAATGCACATATGTGGTGTTCTGTGGTTAAATATGTTGACATCATTTGTATCTCTGGTTTGACAAGTGTGCAATAGCAATGTTTTATCATCATTACCTCTGTCAAGGAGGTCATGGTTTTGCTGGCGTTTGTCTGTCAGACTTTTAGCAACATAACTCAAAAAGTTATGGACGGATTTTGATGAAATTTTCAGGATTTGTTGGCAATGGAACAAGGAAGAAATGATTAACTTTTGGGGGTGATCGGAAGAAATCATGGATTCTGGATCACTTTGAAATTTTTGTTAACATTGGGGTCAATGGGGCCAAAAATTTAGTTTCTC
>JAPSES010041555.1:0-12267 GCA_029822895.1 Maxillicosta whitleyi
CTATTTGAGTAGTGGACTTTAAAAGACAGAGTGAAGGATGACACTTGAACTCAGCACCAACATCATCTACAGCCTTCAACATTTTTTCAGATGCTGACATAATAGACGCTTTTTTTTTTTAATGATAGACTTATTTTGTAAATGGAAGCACGTGGAATCAGATGAGCCTTGGCCACGCCCACCAAAAAAATCAGCTGCTTTTATGCTAGGCTAACACTAGACCACAGGTGTTAATTAAACATGGGGCTAAATCCAAAGGGTTCAATCTGGCCCCTAGGATGAATTAGTGAAATGCAAAAATGACATTAGATATTAACAATCAAAGATGTTAAAATCATTTTAGGTCAATTTAATCTAAAATGAATCAGACCAGTAAAATACTATCATAATAACCTATAAATAATGAAAACTTTTTTTTTTGTTTTAGTGTAAAAAATGTTAAATTATACTAGACAGACTATAATAGACAGATGAGGTAGATGAAGTTGTGCCGAAAAAACAGATATCAAACATTGACAAATTGTTAATGATTATTATTATTATTGAATTAACAACATTCTTGAGGTTTAAACATGTTCTATACATGAGATCATCTGGTATTACAAAAATGTCTTAATTAAAATTAAGTTAAAATTAAACTGACACATTGGCAAACATTTCTTTATATAATATATAAAATAGCCAAAATAGGCTCAGACTGCAATTTGTTAAAGCCTGATAAAAAAAAATCTAAGCATGAATTAATTTCCAATGAAAATTCAGAGACAAACACAGCTGATATATAGACAATTAAGGTTAGTTAAGTATATATAAAAAAAAAAGGATATATGACAATGCAGCGTTGATCAATAAACACCTGGAGAAAAAGCAGAATAATCAAACAAAGGCAAATAAATGAATAAATAAATAAGAACGAGTGAAGTGTTGACGTTATTATCCTATTACACAGAGTCTGGTCCTTGACCGCCGGTCGACCCGGTCCCATCAGAGCCCCGGGTTCATGTAAAGTTCATGTGACGGTCAATGCAGACGCGGGGTTAAAAGGACAAACATCAGGCCCAGACATTACGGCCGTGATGCATTGACCATCTATCGAGGAAAACGTCAGTATTGGGAGGGACGTCTATAGGCGAAGGCTGATCAATAAATTGTTCTGCGTGACTCGGATGTGGACGTTCAGAGGTCAGGAGGTCTCTGAGGCGAAATACTGCGTTCTTTATAACTGTATTAGTGAAATTACACGGCTTCAGACATTAAATCTTATAAACTTTAATGAGAAGAATCAGAAAACAAACGACAGAAATGCAGGTTATCCTTATGTTTATCCTGTTCATTTTAACTCAACTCATGTTAGTTCACTTACACTTACAGCCTAATATGGTATAAAGTGGGCGGGGCCAGAGACATAATATAAATAATAAGATAAGAACTTGCCAATTGAGTGAAAATACGTAAAATTCCATAGTAATTATCCTTGAACATAAATAATAATAATAATATAAATAGAAATAATATAATAGGATAAGAACTTTTGAGTGATAAAAGTAAAATTCCGTCATGAAAATGTTTACGTCTACGAACTGTACTTGAACCTAACATGAACAAATGGAAAATTCTTTAGTAAATTAAGTGCAATGTTACCGACATTAGTTTATCATTTATACATGACAACAACTTACATATAGATCACAGTGGATCTACAAATAATTAGTAAAATTACTACTGTGTTATTACCATGTAATTAAGACTTATGTGTAATAACATAATGCCAACCAATATTTTAATACATTGTTAATGTGTTATTACAGTGTTATTACACATGTAGTAACGCGTCCAATGTGTTATTACGGCGTCGTAACCCAGCGAATGTGTTATTACCACGTCGTAGCCCCACAAATGTATTACCGCGTCGAATGTGTTATTACCGTGTAGTAACGCGTCCAATGTGTTATTACCGCGCCGTAACCCAGCGATTGTGTTATTACCGCGTTGTAACCCCGCAAATGTATTACCGCGTCGAATGTGTTATTACCGTGTAGTAACGCGTCCAATGTGTTATTACCGCACCGTAACCCAGCGATTGTGTTATTACCACGTTGTAACCCCGCAAATGTATTACCGCGTCGAATGTGTTATTACCGTGTAGTAACGCATCCAATGTGTTATTACCACGACATAACCCATCGAATGTGTTTTTACCACATCGTAATGCGTCTAATGTGTTATTACCACGTCGAAACCCCGCAAATGTATTACCGCGTCGAATGTGTTATTACCGTGTAGTAACCCATCGAATGTGTTATTACCGCGTTGTAACCCCGCAAATGTATTACCGCGTCGAATGTGTTATTACCGTGTAGTAACGCGTCCAATGTGTTATTACTGCGTCGTAATGCGTCTAATGTGTTATCGCGTCGAATGTGTTATTACCGTGTAGTAACGCGTCCAATGTGTTATTACTGCGTCGTAACCCAGCGAATGTGTTATTACCGTGTCGTAATGCGTCTAATGTGTTATTACCGTGTCGTAACACGTAATGCCCCCCCCCCCGTGCTCATACTGGTGTTTGTGGGACAGATGAACAGCTCTTCACACATGAGTATCTCAGTTTTATTCCATAACTGATCCAACACACATTCATAGTTTACAGTCATTAGATTCATGCTTTTCTTCCCCATCGTCTGACAAACAGCGTCTGGTTATGGTCAGGTAGATCTCCAGGTCAGGGGTCATGAGGTCCGTCCCTCCCCCCAGACGGCATCACCTTCATTTCCATATTTACCAGTTTGTCAAAGTTGCATCTTTTTCTTTCCGTTTCTCTTCCATCGCTCTTATTTTCAACTGCGCTTCTGTACAATTACTTCATTTACAACGTCAGCTCTTTGGATTCCGACCTCCTCCTCCTCCAAATATGTCCCCGTCTCGAAGGGAAGGTCACCGCAATAAAACCGCGAGCATTTATTTCAACATGAATATATTTGATGTGAGGCCTTTGTGACGCAGCGGATATATTAAGAATAAAGATATTATCTGGCTTCAAGTGCAAAAAACCCCCCCGCGCCGGTCAGGACACGCCTGCAACATGAGCTGAATAATGCGACAAAATCAAAATAAATAAAGACGAGTGAGGAGATGAGAATGAAGGCGAAACGTATTTACAATATTACACAAGGTCTCAGCAACTTTACACACAAAAAGAAAACATTTCAACCAAGCCAGGCAGGTATGTAAGCACATCCAACATCCGATTACAAGTACAAATAAAATAAAATAAAATATTTATGGCTTCAATGGGTTCATTTTACAGCATGAAAAACAATGACATGTTCATCTATGGGAGGGTTCGCAGCTTTGCATGGACATCTTTTTACAATAAAACAGATCATTTCTGTAAAAGTATGTGGATAAAGATGACAAAACCGCACAGTAAACATTGATATGATTGAAAAACGTCCTATTTTCCGACGTCGTCTGAAGCTGATTTTGGCCCGACTTGAGTTTAACTTTGGCAAAAAAAAATAAATAAACATCCTGAACGCACACAGAAAAAAAAAAAGACGCCTTTAAAACAACCTGAAAACTAGCTTTTTATGTCAAGTATTACAGTAAATAAACAACTGTTCTCACAGCTGCTGCTACTTCATGTCAGGTATTACTGCTGCTCAGTAATACTAATAAATATCGACTCGTAAAGCTATTTATTTCACAACGGCTTCTTTGATTTTCTTTTACGCCCATAAATGTAAACCCAGACTGAAGAACCAAAGCTTTAAGGCAACTGAAACATTTACGCACAGATAAAACGGCCACACGTGGGGAAATGAAGAGGGGTCCTGAGTGGGTTTATTTGGGGGGCAGCGGGTTGTCGGGGGTGGTCGGTGTCGCCAGTTCTTTATAAAAGTTGTCGATGTGCTCCTTGTACATCTTCAAAACCACCGGCCGCTTCAGCTTCATGGTCGGACCTGGAGGACAAGAGTTAGGATTAGTTTAAAGCAGGAATAAAACCAACAACTGAAACTAAACCTGTACCATAAACTTAGTACTATACTTAAACCTGAACCTAAATCTGAATTTATACTTAATCCTAAACCTATACTTAATCTTAATCCTGAACCTAAACTTAAATCTGAATCTAAACTTAAATTTAAACCTGAAACTAAACCTGAGCCTAAAATTAAACCTAACCTGAACCTAAACATAAACAGGAACCTAAACTTGAATCTAAACCTAAACTTAAACCTGTACCTAAACTTGAACCTAAACCTAAATTTAAACCCGAAAACTAAACCTGTGGCTAAAGTTAAACCTAAACTTAAATCTGAATCTAAACTTGAACCTGTAAGTAAATATATCTTAAATCTGAACCTAAACTTAAATTTAAACCTGAACTCAAACCTAAACCTTAAACTAAACATAAATCGGAACCTAAAACTAAACTTAAATCTGAATCTAAACTTGAACCTATATGTAAACCTAAAACATAAACTGGAACCTAAATTTGAATCTAAACCTAAACTTAAACCTGTACCTAAACTTGAACCTAAACCTAAACTTAAATTTAAACCCGAAACTAAACCTGAGCCTAAAGTTAAACCTAAACTTAAATCTGAATCTAAACTTGAACCTGTAAGTAAATATATCTTAAATCTGAATCTAAACTAAAATTTAAACCTGAACCTAAACTTAAACCTGAAGTTAAAGCTAAACTTGTACCTAAACCTAAATCTGAATCTAAACTTGAACCTATATGTAAACTTAAACCTGAATATAAACCTAAACCTGAACTTAAACCAGAATCTAAACCTAACCTCTCCCGTCTGAGCTCTTCCAGCTGATAAAACTTTCTTCTAAATCTGGACGCGGACGCCGTTTTTGTGGACGACGCGTTTCCGCTTCAAACTCACCCAGTTCTCCTCCGACGATGGAGAAGTCTTTCTCCAGGACGATCCACTTCTGGACGCGCTGGGCGTTGGACGTGGCCCTTTCGTTGACGCGGTTGATCCCGTCCTGGATGGCGCTGTGGACGGCGCGGTCTCGTCCCGCTGAGATGTCGGACACTCGCGTGGCGTCGCTGCCCAGTTTCTTGCACATTTCCAGCGCCTCTGGGGTCAGCTCGTCCTCTGGGGCGCCGGACTCTGGGTTGACCTGGCACTGGAGGACGGACGGACGGACGGACCGTTTTATAGAGTTAGTTTCACTTTTAGTTTTGTTGTCAGTTTTACTTATTATCATTTTACTTTTATTTATACAATATTATTTTATTTGTACTTTACTTTTATTTTCTATAGTTTTACTTTTATTATTTTTAATTTTAAGGCATTTTTACTTTTTTTGTGTTTTTTATTTTATTTTGATTTATACATTGTCATTTTATTTGTACTTTACTTTTATTTTCTATAGTTTTCCTTTCTTTTTTTATTTTTTGGTGTCTTTTTCTTTTGTGTTTTTTATTTTCATTAATGCAGCTCCTCTTCTTCCATCCATGCTTTAAAAAGATAACGTTAAACATGTACATTTCTTATGTAAACTGATTTTTTTTTTTTACATCTAAAAGTTTACACCTTTTGTTTCTATCAGACGGGACTTTTTATATTAATGGTAAAATTAAGGTCTAACTTTAACGCCTTATACATGTTCTTTTTTTTTTTAGTCTCTACATCTTTAAGGATTAAAAAAGAAAAGCTACTCGTACGACAAAAATGACCTTTTCAGGAACACAAATAACATCTGAGCAGCAGTTAAACTTAATATAAATAACTATAAATAACTATAAATTCACAACAGCTGACGTGTTTCAGTCTGGTATCTATAATCACATTTCCATAAAAGGCCACTAGATGGCAGCGTTTGTACATTAAACATGTGCAAAACAAAACCTTTTATCTCCTCAGATTAGATAAAACAGGAAACAGTTGTGCTTTTCTAAACTCAACTCATCCGTCTTCTGCCTTTATCTCCCTGTTGAACCGCATTTTGTAATAAACGTCCAAAATATAATAACTTTTTCATTTCATTTTGTAATAAACTGCCCCAATGCATTCATTGTTGTTGAAAGGTTCTATAAATACATAAATAAAGCTGTTCTTTACCGGTTCATCAGCGTTTCTATTTAGTATGTGCATATGTTAATGTTTACGAATGCATTAAATTTTGACACCCAGAGTTTTGTTCTGTGTTGTAAGAAGCATAATAAGGTTTGTTGGATGTTTATAACTATTCTTGATGTGGTTTTGGTATCCAATAAAAATTTTTTTTAAAAAAATGGAATTTACAGAACATTCTCTGTTAATGTAATCTTTGAATATTGTACTGACAGTAATCGCTAAGTACTGCTACTAGGCTAATACAATAGGCCTAGCTTTTACAAATACTTTAAAGTAAAATAAAATACAATTAAACAAACTATGCTTTAGAATTGTTATTACGTAATGCACCATTTTATTACATTCTCTAGAGAATAAAAAAACTTGCAAGTGCATTTTGTAATAATCTTCTCAAAATGTAATCACTTGTGACATAATGTGGCAAAATTTATTACAAATTGTGGCAGTTTATTAGAAAATGAAATGAAAAAGTTATTACATTTTGGACGTTTATTACAAAATGCACTGTTATTACAAAACGCGGCTCAACACTCCCTCTTTCCACTGTGTTTACTGGTGTTTTTATCTGCACGGCGTCACAGCCGACATCCCATAACCGACGCCACACGCGCAGTCATCTCACCTTAACGGTCAACAGCATGGACAGAAACTTCCTCTTGTCTCCGATCAGCATGGCGTTGCTGATCAGCGGCACGTGCTCCTTCACGGCGTCCTCGATGGGAACCGGGGGGATGTTCTCGCCTCCTGCTGTGATGATCAGCTCTGCACAAACGCACACGTAAACACACACACACGTAAACACACACACACGTAAACACACACACACGTAAACACACGGGATAAGAATGAGAAGGCGACATTTAGACTAAGTATTTTTCTGTCGACTTTACTCTTTCTTTCCCGTGTTTACGCCCAAATATCTGTTTCAGATTTTTATTTCTATCCGTGAAATTCTTCTTCTTCTTCGTCTTTTCCCTTCAGGGGTCTCCACAGTGTATTTAAAAACAATGGAAATTATGTTTTGTGCTAAAAAGTAAAAGTCTTCCTGTTTGTATTTTTTTTTAAAAAGTTAATTTCAGAGAAGGGAAGAATAATTTAACAGGGATGTTTGTGTTTGAAACCTGTAAAAAGTCAGAACAAATGTTAAATATCACCATGTTTGTGTTAAATTATGGAACCAACTGAAGGATGAATTGAAATTGTGTAGCTCGTTTTAATTATTAAAAAAGCTTTAAGTTGTGAAATTCTCCAGGGCTTTGAAAGAAGTGACTTAAGAAACCGAACGTAGATGAATTTTGGCTCATGTTTTATTTTTCTGTAAATTCAGTTTTGGAGTTGGAGTAAAGATGGAGAAGCAGAAATAAACCTCAGGCTTCTGCCTTTCTTTTTTTTTTTTTTTCCAGTTACAAATTGTGTTAATTGTATGTTCTGTAACTGAAATAAAATATTCATTCATTCAATGCGATGATTTGTTTATTATCGTGAGACGACAAGTATGTAAATGTCCTGTTAATTTACAGATATATTCATTATTATTATTATTATCCCTCTATTCTGTACTAAATAAATTTAAAAAAAATTCAGTTTCCCTTAAAACTCTTCTTCTTCGCTTGTTACATCCGTCCATATGTTTGTTTTTTTGTTTATACGACTCTTTCCATTGCAGTTTTGCGTGAAGAACCAGTTACGCTGCGTCCAAAGAACCACATGTTGCCAACGCAAAAACTTTTCATTTTCCATTACGTTCATTTTTATGCACAAGCTTTATACCTGCTTTAGGTACCATGAAGTAAAGGTACTAATGTAAGTAATGATAGTTTTAGAACAAACTGTGGCATATTACTACAAAAATGTGTTATTACATAATGAGGTGAAAAATGACCACATTAAATATGGCACCGTTATTACATAATGTGGCTGAACAGTGTTCTGTAAAGGGAGTCACGCCACATTTTGGTTTAATTTTTACAGTCGCAGAAAAATATGGAGGAAAGTCTGTTTTTATCCCGTTTCTGAGCCGTGTCCGTTTTGTAGTTTTTTACCTTTAATTCTTCCAGTGATGAACAGGAATCCGCTGTGGTCGTGTTTGCCCAGGTCACCTGATCGCAGCCATCCTTCTGCATCCAGAGCCTCCTCCGTCTTGTCGGGCATGTTGAGGTACCCCATGAAGACGTGACGACCCCAGAGGCAGATCTCGCCGTTTCCCTCCTCGTCGGGGTTTAGCAGCTTCGTCTTGCATCCTGGGATCTCTTTACCACAGCTGCAACCAAAGGAAACACGTAAAAATACAAAAAAAGCTACTGTGAACACTCAATACCAAGCTGAATCTGTGAGGTTGTCAGGTTCTATGTTCTGTGTTCTGTGTTCTGTGGTCCCGTGTATGAGTTCTGTCGGTGAAAATATGAACCATGTGAACAGACTTTGTACGCGCCGTCCCAAGGAAACTAACATCTAAAATTAAAAATGAATCTGAGCAGCAGTTTCACAGAAGAAGATTGAAATCTAGACTTTGGAGACGTTCAGTTTGACCCTTCAAGATCACGTAAGGTCAAAGGTCATGGAGCTAAAGGAAAGTCCATATATGACTTCCTATGGGTGCTCAATAGTAACTATTAATGTCTGTAACTAGGGATGGGAATCCATAAGAATTTAACCATTCTGAATCTGATTCCATTCTGGATTTTGCTCATTGATCCGATTGTTGTGGTTGAGAAAATAAAAGATACAAACGGGTTTGTTTGTTTGTTTGTGTTACTGGTCTTTTCTGTTTCCATCTCTACACAGAAAACATAACATATACAGTATGTATAAATAAAGTACAGATGAAGGACACTGGGCCTGCTCAGTTCTACTCCGTGGAATCGGTTCTACTCGGCCCGTTTCCCAGTGTTGTGCCCCTCATTTCCTTTCCCCTGCCTTTGGAAACAGAACCAGAACTGGGCCTGATGACGTCCTGTCACTAGATTCACTGCTTTTGTAAGTAACGTATCAAATGAATCACACGCTACCTGGACAAATATGAGCATATTAGAGGGATTCCACCTTTTTGAAGAAATGGTAGACAGTGTTTTTAGACCGTTTCTATGCCAACGCCACATTGGACACGTTCTGACCAAAACAATGCAGCGTACGCCTGACGTGATAAATGTGCAACGAAGGTGGAGTCGTTAAGCAGGTAAATGATTCCAAGTAATTACGCAACTAGGATCCGGTTCTTAATTCTCATCCTTTATCTGTAACCATTTCCGTGTTTATAAGTCGTCAAAACGTGGACCATTACGAGTAAAATTTAAACTTCTCAAAACCGTGAAAAACTTTTTTTTTTTTTTTTTTTTTCTGCCGAAGAAAACGTCAGTACCTGGTGAGTTTAAAGGCCTCTGGGACAGAGACGGTGTGAGGTCCGGAGCTCTCGCTCATCCCGAACAGCTCGTACAGAGGAATGTTGAGGCTGAGGAAGAACTCCAGCGTGTCTTTGGTGATGGGAGCGGCGCCCGTGAAGCACTTGTTGCAGCGATCCAGGCCCAAAGCTTTTCGCACTTTCTTAAACACCAGCTTTTTGGCGATGTGGTAGCTGAAAGTAGGACGTCCGACGGCGCCGTTTCTGTACGGGAGGACAAACGACAACAATGAGTGACATCATTCAACAGCGTCCTCGCCCATCAGACTCTGTAGACGCAACAAATGAAAGACATCAGGACGGGAACAAACACACAAGAAAGTAAAAGTCTAATTTCTTGGCAAATAAAAAACAAATATTCATGTGTTTTGATCAGATTTCAGTTAATGTTGAACTGGTTTTACTCTGTGTAGGTGACAAAAATTAAAGGCAACGAGTACAAATTAAAATGTGAGGATGTGAACGACAAACGCCATGAAAATATGATGTTACAACTTAGTACAATGGTAATTAAATACTATTTTTGTTGCAGGTTTCTGTTTTGCATCTTCATCATCATGGGTCGTGTGTAAAACTGGGTGTTACTGATGTTTGATCCATGTAATAACTTGTATTAATGTAAGTAATGTAATCTAATGTAATCTGGTACATCTGTGGTCTCTGTACGTACTGGTTCATCTTGGTCAGGTTGGTCTGCAGTCCCACGTCTTTGGCCCACGCCGCCACCTTCCTGCGAACGGTCGAAGACTTGGCGCCGACAGATTTCATCTTCTCCTGCATCTTCTCCCAGACACGTGGGACGCCCATGAAGGCGGTGGGACGCACCTCCTTCAGGGTGTTCACCAGAGAACCCTGAAATGGGAGATCGGACGCGTTGGGGAAACACTTTAACAAACCCAGCCTGCGGCGAAAACCACACGGAAAAGAGCGTGGAAACAGAAACCCACCACGGTGGTGTATATTTGTGTCTTTATGAGTTAAATCAGAATAATTAAAGCTGTTTCCAAAACAGTGGGTTTTTTTTGTTATTATTCTATTATTGTCTGTAATGTTTTACTGTTAAAAGTAACAAACTTCTGATCTAATGTCACCAGTATCATCAGCTGAGTGTCACCGCGGCGATACTACTGCTTCGGGGTTCTGCACGCATCACAGCGTGCGTTTCCGTGTCTCACCTTGAGGGCGTCGGGCTGAGCGAAGTGCGTGACTCCTCCCACTTTCATGCAGACCCAGATGTCGACCATCTGGGCGGCGATGTGGCTCAGAGGCAGGTAGCTGACCACGGCCTCCTGGGCCTCGGTGGCCTCCGTCAGATGGACGTGTCGGCTGGTGGACAGCGCCGTCCACGTCAGCTGAGGGGACAGAACGGACCGTTTATGGAAGGCGAAGAGGAGGGGCGCCAAGGCACGTCACAGCGTTCCAATACGTACGTTCAACTAGACCACATGTTCAGTAGGACACGTAGAACATGGTTCTCGCCAGCACATTTGAGCATAGCGGCCCCCCCCACGCTGTGATTTTTTTTACCCCCACATTGTTATTTTTTTTTTACCCCCCAAGCTGTGATTTTTTACCCCCCATGTTGTGATTTTTTTTAACCCCCCCACTCTGTGATTTTTTTAACCCCCACACTGTGCTTTTTTCCCCTCCAAACTGTGATATTTTTTTACCCCCCACGCTGTGATTTTTTTTATCCCCTATGCTGTGATTTTTTTTTTTACCCCCTGCGTTGTGATTTTTTTTTACCCCCCACGCTGTGATTTCAGCTGCTACGCTGTTTTTTAAGGACAGTGTTCTCGCCAACGCAGTGAACCCCCACATCAGAAATTGCTTTTCCCCCCACGCTGACTATAGTGACTATATATAATGTTGATATTATTCACATTGTTTGAAAGGAGAATTTGTAGATTTTAACATTTTCATCATGACATTTTACTTTTTTTCACTGTAAAATATAAAGAAAAGTTTAGAGTTGACATTTTTATATTACTCTGTCATCTTTTACTGGTTCGACCCTCCGCACATAAAATATAGCGGAACTAAAATGAGTTTGACACCCCTTGCGTTAAATCTTTCCCGTCGTCTGCCGTCAAAACCAAACCTCCACCGTTCATCTCTTACATTGTCGTGGCTCAACATGACGCCTTTGGGCTGTCCCGTGGTTCCTGAGGTGTAGATGAGCGTGCAGCATTGATTGGGTTTCTGGCTGGCGATGATGGCGTCGAGGGGAGCGTCTGGTTCGTCACGTCCCAGCTCCATGAACTCCGCCCACTACGATGGTAAAAGAAGAATATTGATGTGTTTTCCCATGTAATCTATTACTGCACTGTCACTGTTTGTACAGATCCTGGAAATAAAACAACTGTATCCTGCCCAAATAGGTCCTGCATCCTGCAATAAAGTACGTTATATTTATCAAACGCTTTTATCCAAAGACACAACAACTTTTTCACTCAATAACTGTCATATTTTTAACCCTTTAAATACCATGTTTGTACTGAAAATAAACCATATTTTTTTGATGCAAAAACACTCAAAATGGCTCATTTATCTCCAATATATTACATAGAAATATTTTATTAAACATCCTTTTAAATGTAGTGACTGATTTGCATGTTTTTAATTCTTTATCCAGATTGTTTACTCCAAATACAGATGTGCATTTGCCTTTTGTGTACCATATTTTCCGGTCGCACCAGCCATAAAATACATAATAAAGAAGGAAAAGACATATATAAGTTGCACTGGAGTATAAGTCGCATTTTT
>JAPSES010041574.1:0-12266 GCA_029822895.1 Maxillicosta whitleyi
GCCTGTATCGAAATTTGTTTTTTTCGTTTGGTATTAAAACAGAATAATGAAATAACAACCCATTTTCCCATTTTTTTGTTATTTGGTTCTGAATTGAAAAACAAAAGAACGAATGGTACACGGACCCATATGGTTTATGATGAATTCCATACTTTGATTCTCTGTGAATTACACATAATCATGTTGTGGTATTTCTACCATTATTGTGATACCAAAAGCAACACAATGTTTGACATGTTAAATGTTTTATAGAATATATTGTAGCATAGCGCCCTGTCATCGCAACCATCATGTTTAAAAAAATACATGTATTTATTATGTAGATTTTATTATTACTTATAGGGCACATTTAAATGTCTTGATTCAAAGGTGAGAGAAAGACATTGAATCCCCTCAGTACACATTTCAAGGAGGTTAATGCAAAGAAACCATGTATGAGTGCACTTTAGTTCTACAATATCATCAAAACAAAATATTTCCCAAAGGGGATCATTAAAGTTTTATTAAAGCTAATTGGCAATAACTGTTTAAGTTTGTTTGTGCAAGCTCCTTGTCACAGTTCCCACCAGAGTCTGTTTTGCATCCTTTAGTTAGTGTGATTTTTTTTTTAAATCATAAAAGCCAAAGACTGCTTAGTTAAAACACCTGGCAGCGGAACATGAAATCTTTGCCTACCTCTATCTGATGTGCTGTGATTTGTTGGGACTCAGCATGAAGATAAACTGTCAGGACAGGATAGCAGATGGACCGATAAGAGAGATGGCCTGTGGAGACGGATCCAAAGACCTGAAGAAGAAAAGAGTTTAACGTGAGATGAGGCGCAATAAAATCTTAATGTATGCCCGGAACTGATTGATATTAACTATAGAAAATCTAGTCATTCAATCATTTCTTTATTGCAGTTCATGCACAGCTGGTGGAAATTGCCCATTGGGATCCATAAAACATATATACATTAGTCCTGTCAAGAGGAATGTGCATAAATACATAGCTGCCAAAGTTACATCTTCTCTGACAACGTGTCATGTCCTAGAGCACAGTGAGTCGAACATGAGGCATGACATGATTTACCTGTTTTTTAGTAGCAGTTTCAACTCAGCTACATTTAACCCTTTATAGGGCACTCATTCAAATACTCTAAAATTCCAAATGTCAACCTTAGAATCCTATTGGACATCATCATCTATGTCCTCTTGCCACAAATCATCAGATCAGACGCTTGCTACAAAGTAAACACGTGTAATAAAACAAATGTTATATGGTCATAAACTGACAAAAAACACTCATATTCATGATTTGCCATTACTATAAATCACTGTATAGTGTTATTTAATAATAATAATAATAATTTTTAAAAAAAATGCTTTTTGACTTCACTGAGGAACAGGATTAGCCCCATATTTAATGTTTGTGGTAATGATCAAAAATAGTCACTTACACAACAGCATGTTTATCCAGCTGCCAAATTTGTATTTCTTTATTTAACCTTTCTTTTAGCAGGAAAAACACATTGGGTTGAGATTAACAAACTCTTTTCCGAGGAGTCCTGGCCAAGAGGCAGCATGAAATACAACATACAGTTACAACACAATAATTTACAGGACAAGTCCAATCAAGGAAAACAAGTTCAAGTCATTGAGTTAGTCTGTAGCGCTTTGAGTTTGGATTTAAAAGCATTCCAACAACTTTCTACAACATATTCCATGTGTAAGGAGCAGAGTAGACAAATGCCCTTTGACCCCAGCTCTGAGGAACAAATGCTCATTAGATCACAAATAAGAATGAACAGTTCTTCTTGTTATTAAACTACAGATGTAGGAAGGCAATAGTCCAAGTATGGTCTTGTAAATAAAGGTGGACCAGTGTCCCAGCCTCGTAGTGGACAGGGCAGGACATCCCACTGTGGAATACAACTATAGTGAGGTGTCATGGCTGTAGAATTAGTAATAAACCTCAGAGAAGCACAATAAACTGTGGCATCCATTTTGACGATGCATCCATATGAAGTAGATCTCCATAATCTAAAAAAATAAAAATAAAAAAGCAGCAGTCACAAGGTGCTTTTTTTTTTTTTTTTTTTTTTTTACATCAAAAGAAAAACCTAATTATTTTGAAAGTAAAAACCCAAATTTAAGCTTTAACTTGTTTTCTATGAGGGGTCTGAAAATGAATGAAGACACCAAGACATTTCTACACATGAAGCACCTCTATGACATTTCCCTAAAGCAGTGTTTCCCAACCTGTTAGTGTGCTGTGGCGCATTAGTGTAGTTGTTCACCTGATTGGTTCTGTAAGCCCACTGTGTGATATGGATCCAAACGACTGCACACACCAATGATGCAGTCTATAACAAAAGTCTCCTGCTTCTGTTTGCAAAATAAAAATAAAAGTGAATTTACCCCAATGTGGTGCGTTCTGTTGATAAAGCCCCCTCAGTAGTGATCCATAGACTAGTGAGTTACCCACGAACCCCGGGTATTGGGTTGGGGTGGGAGGGATATGCCTCCCATGTGTCTGAGGGTCCGCTGGTGCACCCCTCTGAACTTTCTTTCAAATGCCACAATAATGCCACTTGTGCACCCTTGATATCCCCCCTCCCCCGACAAAAGGGGGAGTCTCAGAGATGTTGAGGGAGAATATCAGCTTTGTGTTGAACTAAACAGGCCCAGCTTTCACACTGTAGCATGGTAGCGAAGAGGCCACATTCTTGACCAACCATCAGAATATTCCATCAGACTATGACACATGTTTTGCATTAAACAGAACTCATAATACCGTATTCTTAGAACTAAATTCCAACTGAGGACAAGACATTTGGTTGTCATCCATTGACATTTCTATGGTGACAAATCCCCATACTGTGTGTACCATGGCGTTATCAGACACCCAGATCTACATGACCTTTCACCTCTTCCTCAGAAAAACAGAGACCCAAAGACATAAACAGAATCCAGGCTCCAATTTAAGGAAAAGAACTTTAATATCTCTGGTTTATTTGTGAAAATGTGTGTGTTTGACATAGCTCTGTTAAAGTCATGTATGTGAATTCCTTCTTTTAATATGACAGTTTCATATGTGTATGAAAATAACATTGCTGTAATCATATTAATGTGGATCTAAGGTCTATGTTTTGAAATCATCTGTCTGTTTACCATTCTCCTGCTCATAATGTTAATCTCATGACTATCACACTTCAGATGCTGTTTCATGTGTTCCTGAAAAGTTTGTTTGATCATACAACTGATTTGGCCATAATAATCCATCTCAGATCATTTAGGCTACAGGCATCGACTCCCTCCCCCAGAGGGAGAGAAGAACTCCTTCCAACTGCAACCTGAAACCTGGACACAGAAGACCCTATGCAAATGAGATGAAATGGGCGTTCTCCTGCCAAAAGTAGACAAAGAAAATCAACACCTAAGGTTCATCAATATTCAAACCCGACGGGTTTGGACCCAACTATTAAATGTCGAACCAGACTTCCGTTCGCTCTCTTTCTGCCGCTCTTGTTTCCTGTCTCTCTTGCTTCGTGCTTCCTCCAGGCCCCATCTAGGGCTAGGGCCCGCAGAATCCACAAGCTATGTGCCTTCTGTCTTCGAACACAACGCGTCGCCTCCTGCCGTGACTGTGCATCTCCAAAGCCACTCCAGAGAGCGTCCAACCGACGTCAAAACCAGCCCTCCAAGACCAACGCATCACAAGAGTAAGATGCAGATAAAGATAAGTTCGATGGTGCCTGAGTTGGTTTATTAGATGCTAAATTACATTGTTATGATCAACGCCTTCTAAACTCATCATGATCCAAACCATAACTCTCATCACTTAATCTCTTCTTTGTTCTTTGTTTTATGTCGTAGTTTAGTTAATAAATATTATATTTTTTATAAAGTAATTTTGTGTACTTAATTACCTTGAGTTCCTTGATAACGCAAAGACGAACTCTTAATCAAAATATCTTATATTTTGATCATATATAGACGTGTAGCAGCCATCAGATATGAGATTTCTGATTTTATGTCATATGATAGGTTCCTGATTACCTTTAATTCAGGTGGTGCCCCGAGGTTACTTTAGCTTAACTACTTATTTAAAGTATTTAAATAAACTTCTGATCTGATAAACTAATGATCCAAATGCTGGCATTTAGCCGTACCTGTCTGATAGAATAATTAAATAACACAATATCCGCTACAACACAAAGTAAATTAGGACTAGGTTTGCATTATATTTCAATAAATATGTTTTTTTATTTGTTTGATTGTGCCTTGAGATTTTGCTAATGTAAAATATGTGCCGTGGCTCAAAAATGGTTGGGAAACACTGCCCTAAAGAGTAGACACTACTGTTTTGTACTGTGATAAATAACCTGACCTCATGTCAACCTCCAGCATGGATTATGCAGAAGTATAATGTAATTAATGGAACAGAACTTGAAATAAATAAGTAATTGTCATTTCAACAACAGCTCCACATTTCTTAATTGCAAACCATGACATTACACATCTGATATGGTATTACGTCTGACAGTCAGTTGTCTAAACCCACTCATTTATAAAACAGAGATGTCCAGATTTCATGTCTCATAGATCAAAGCACATCCTATTGTCCAAAACTGCACTAATTTTTATTTTCAAGTCGTCTCAAAAGAAATCGAAAAGCTAAAATAAGATATCAAAAGCTCTCTTAGGCTCATACCAGACAGATACATACAAGTCTGGAAATAATATAAATGTTCAGTGCCTACACTGAAAATACATTTGGCATCTCAGAATGTGGGCGCTGATGCAAAAATTATCTTTTTTTTTTAACAATTCATCCTAAGGATCAAAGTAGTATCAAATTGAAAGTGACAGTCTATGCTTTGTGTTTTAGTAAAGAATACACATATTGCACAAACACACACATATGCACAGTCACATAAAAGCAGTACAGACACTTTGGCAGTTAGTTTTCCAGCCAGCTGAGCTAACAAGCTGCAGGTTATCAGGAAATCATCAGACCCTCAAAAGCTTTTCATCACTAAGACATGAAGCAGCAATGTGACACAACACCAGGAAAGCTGATCATTTTGTCAAACGCCTGATATGGCATTCTGCACATAGGTGAAAGCATGCAGACTACCAATTAACATGATTATCTTCCATAAGGGTGCCACTATTTCCACTTTAAATAAGTTTAAAGTCACGCACCCCCACACGAACACTGACATCCTTTCTAGAAAGTGAAGGCACTACAGTAATTATATTATTCTTTTAATTATTGGTTCCTGCATTTATGACAGCATTTAAGCCCAACACTTTGTTCTGTCGCTTAACATCAAAACGATAACGCACAAGAGGATAATCAGTAGTATGACAGGCTGCTGGTGCAACTATGTTCAAGTCCCTTGTGGCATATGCTGCTGCCTTTAATGAAGTACTTACATTACCAGTATATTTTCAGTCGCTTTTATAACCTGCTAGGCGTCCATTTCAGTGCATATGTTAGAATATTTTAAGATGGTGAAAACATTCTATCTGTATAAAACATTCTAGCTTAGGTATACAGTGTTATCTTGCATTTATTATTTATAACACGGATGTACTCTCAGCCAAATTGCTGTTAAACACATGGAGGATCTACATCTCTTATACCCTCCACCAATGCAGTACGCCAGGATGTTGGAGCTGAGCTTTAATTAGCAGATGATATCTGAGGTAGAATAAGAGTTTTGTGCACTCTGCTATCCCTTTTTTTTTTTTTTTTCAAGGCACCTCTACACTAACCTGATATAACTCCTTCATTTCAAGTGCTGTTCTTTTAACAGGAAGCTCTCAGAGGAGTGGGCTTTCTTTTAATTTTAGCTCTAAGATATTGCATCTGATTAACCCTCTGATGCCAAATGTATCACATTTGATACATGAGTTTTGAAGCCGTCTACGTGATCTGTGTGGTGTTTTTTTTTTTACTTGGAAAACCTGATGTATACAATTAGATACATGCAATACACACAAAATCCACCAGGGAGGAGGAATTGATTCACCAGAGGCCTTGACAGTGACACTACAATACTGTCATTATTGAGGAAGGAGGCAGAACTTTACCAATTTTGAAATGTAATTATCAATTTGTTAGACATATTTGTGTTACATTATGTTTTTCTTTGTTCAAAAATAATATTTAAACATTCAGACCTGATGTATCAAATATGATACAAGATTGAAACTCTATTTGGGGGGAAATGGGTCGTTTAGAAGGACCAATAAAGGCTCCAAATGATCAATCTCCCAAAGTTTCTAGTTTTGTAGCAGTAAATAATGCATGTATCTCAACACAGAAAGACTTCAGCTGAAGGGGAAAAACAGAAAAAAAAAAAAATGCAGAATATGGAAAATGACCTAACATTTGGTGAGGAAATTGGCAGCCAAATTTCCATGTTAATATAAAAATAGAAGTAATATGACCTGCTGGCTACAAAACAACTGTCATTACATCTAAACATTGAAAGCTGTCTGCCTTTTTGTCTTTCAGCTCTGTTCTGAATCACTAGAGATCACTTCCGTATGAATATACAACACAGTATTTGACGATCAAGATGGAAAATAAATTCATGGAAATTCCCCCCAAAAAAGCAGCAGCTCAGCACCAGTTCGTTTTTTTTTTTTTTTTTGTTGAATGAAAGTGTGATCATATTTACATGTGACACATGCAGTGTCTATTCTTTGAGAGAAGCAGGTGAATATTTCTCAAACACATTAGCGTCACACATCCTTTACATCCAGTTGACAGACCCAATAGTGAGGTGATGTTCCATCCATTTCAGCGTTGCCTCCTGAGGGTTTAGAATCAATGGCAAGAAACTGTATTTTTTTTTTTTTCATTCAAAAGAGCAGCAGTTAAAAAAAAAAAAAATGTTGATCAGACTATCATTGCGACCTTCACAGTTTGCACAGGGGGCAACATAAAAACTTTCTTCAAGCATATTCGTACAATTCTAAATTCATTCATTCATTCATTTTCCAAGCTGCTGAGCCTTTGAGATAATAGTGGGGATGCCGGCGCCTATCACGACTACATATGGGCAAAGCCACCTGAATGTGGCTCCAGTTCATTACAGGGCTGACAGCTGAAATCCCTTTACCCTTTATCGGGCAAGTGATTATTTTTGGTCATTTCCGCACACATTACAAAACACGGACAGCAACAGTTACAGTGAGTCAACAGTTTTAGGTCCAATGTGGTCTACAGTAGTGATCAGATCAGTAGGTCACTTGATATGTAGGATGGGTCATAGATTGAGCAGAGGCATAAAAATATGGACAGTATCTTGTATAATTTCCCTATAGCAGGTTAAAACATTTTGCGATACAAAGCTTATTATATTTTATATTATTTGGGTCAAAAACTGTTCACTTTATTTGCAGGGCGGGTTGGTGTGGGTTAAATAATTCCACAAAAGTGGGACCTGCGGGTTGAAATAAGAACCCAGAATCACACATCGCTAGTCCACAGGGTCTGTAAGGTCCACCGCTACATGAACAAAGAGTGTACCTTCTTTGCTAGGTACCATGAAGTAATGGTACTAATGTAAGGAATGATGTTAAGGGATCATGTGATCATGTTTGGAGCAGTACTTATGTTGATTTAATGTTCTGAAATACATGTTTCTTTCACCTTTTTCTTGTATTTTTTTTTCACTTTGTCTTTATTGGTTTTTAAAGATATTAACAATCAAAAAACAAGAACCAAACAAATACGATTACAAATACAAAAAATAAATAAAAAATAAAATAATAATAATAAAACAAAGAAATAAAATAATAATAATATAGTCTTGTGGTGTATGCAGAAAAGATTAATATAGAAAAAAAAATGAACCAGTTCCCTTATGTTTTCTCCAGATAAGATGGCCATTTCTGCCATCTGTTCTCAAAGAGAGCTTTCTTCAAACCCAAGATATATGTCAGTCTTTCCATTGTCCATATTTCCTTTCCATAGTTCCTTTGTATTTTTTTTTATATATATAAAATGTTTTGCTTTGTTTGTTTTTTGCCATTTCCCTAAAATACATAAATAAATGAATTGAACAAAAAATAAGGTACTTAAAATGGTAACAACACCCACACACGAACACACGCATATATATAATGTGTCACAAAACTAATAGAGTCTTGTTATGTCTGCCAATAACCCACTAAGGTTGAAAATTAGAATTTCAGTGTATTTTTTTGAGTTTCCCTAGAAAGGGTTAAAGTAGTCAAATTAAATTTATTTACACAAGAACACGATGACAAGTCACAGTTAATTAACTCAACGGTTGGGGCAAAACATGATGAAATGAAGCATAAGGGGATGCCAGGGTCTCCGAGGCCAAAACAACAAATACAAACACACTTACTTAGAAACAAATGCCAAGAAAAACAGGAGAAAAAGTTAGACAATAAATGGCGGTAAACCTTACAGAAGCTCCTTCACTTAGAACACAAAGTCAGGACGAATGATTTATGTGACAGATAAAGGATAATCAAAGAAACTATAAACTCTAGAAAACGCATCTAACAGCATCACATAGAAAAGCATCTCAATGGCCAAGAGAGGGATTGAACTGGCTGTGAGGTGTTTATGGACTTCACTGATGACTAGACAAGGTTCACAGTTCAAGAAGGTCAACGGTCGTAAAACTGTGAAAACACATAAATAGAAACACTGCACGGCTCAAAGTCACGGCGGTAAAGTCATTGTTATAACTGTCCCCCTCCACAGGCTGAAGGTGTCTTTTACAGGTTCGACATGACCGAGATGTTGTCATTTCCACGTCTTTCAATACTTTTTCACCTTGCTGGCAAAGTCTGAGCTGAAATATATCTAACTAAAAGTTGTTTGTGAGGGTCGTCGACATCTATCAGGTGAGGAAAGAAAGCAGTCCACTGTGACATTTCACACAAAAAGACACGTTAGATTACAATATTTACACAAACTGCAACTTTCCTGACATATTTAATTATCTTTAAAAATTCCTGTGAAAAACCTGTACATATAGGATGGCATAATTCCAATGGGATATTGTCTTTCACCATTGGCGACCATTTGTATTTTTCCGAAACTTAAGTCCCGTAGAAAACACCAGCAGGACTTACCTTCTCCATAAAGTTACAATGCCTTAATCACATGATCTTAATGTAGTGAAACATCAACAAAAGACGACAACATGGTATTTTTATAGGTGCAAGTGTGTAAAGGATAACTGTTCATTCTAAACCTCCAAAGCTTTGCTGAAACTGATGCTGATATACAAGATCCTCTCAATATAGACACATCAAATATATATGTGAAAGTGTCTCAGCTGACATGTGCAACATTTAAAATCAGATTGGCAGGGTGAGTGTGGGTAAAGGGATTTGCTTGAAGAGCAGTGGCAGACAGCCATCGAACACATTCATAGCTCCTCAGTACTAGACCTGGCTTTCTGCAAATCAAGATAATATGCTGTTTACTCCGGTATTTCCAGAAACATGTGAATGCGATGGCGTTGCATCAGCATCATTAGCTTACTTGCCTGAGGATACGCAGTTATCGGAGCTCCATTTGTTAGACCTTATCAAAAATTTTACATAGACCTATTGACTTTCATCCTTTCAATTATAAACTCAAGCGAAGGAAAACACTGCGTACACATCATATGATATGGTTCAACATAAGACTGGCACACAGATTGATCTTACAGAGAATGGCACGTGTTCAAATCTTATTAAGGATGTAATGAAACACACCAGGCCACAGAAAATGAAGCTCTCTCTGAGAAAACAGGAAAATATGTACTTATAAATCTTAAAATTTTTATGAGCCACTTCAACTGGATCAAATTTTCAAGGAATGATTTAGAGCAGGGGTGTCTGGGTAAAACCAGCCTGTCAAAGCTTCCAAATCTAACTCACGGAATGAATTCACGAAGTGCAAATGTTACACTGAAGGTATTAACAATCAAGGGTTTCAAATAGGACTGCGACGAACAATGATTTTAATAATCACTTAATCTATGGATTATTTTAATACCTATCGGATAAACACAAAAGACTCCATTCTCAAGGTTCAGTATAACCCAAAGCAATATAAACTGCGGAGATTCATTAATGATCATATTTACACGATGGCTTCTTTGGGTATAGCAGCAATTGTGGCCCCCATGAAAGGTAAACAATATGGGCCCTTCATAAAATGAAGTATCTGTAAATTAGTTGTTGGAGCGGGGGGTAGATGGTAGTAATATACATGGGGGTGCATTCCACAAGTTTTGTAATTACTGTAACTGGCGTAAAAAGCAAACATGTAAAGATGGATGACACAATGCTGTTTCCTGGTAGTAAAATGCAAAGCCAAAATATCATGGCATGGTGAGATACTGTGATGAGCCATAGAGTCTAAGCACTGGAGAATGGATTGGTCTCTAGAGCTGTCAATCATCAGTGTTAATACCCCCCTCACCGGGGGAAAAAAAAAAAAGGAATTGGCTTGAGCCTACCATCATATTGATTTTTCTTTTTTTTTTTCTTCTAAAACTAGCAAACCACTTTAATTAAAATATGCTGAAATGTTACTATTAAAATCTACTGATATGACATGTTGAAGAATCCTATTTATACTCTAAATAATTAAATGAAATTAAAATGCAGCTTTTCAGCAATATCAGATGAGTATTATTTGGATGTTCCAAGACTCTTTGAATTATGGACATCCTCAGAGCAGTAAATTAAATGCAAAATGAAAAGGTTAAATAATAAATAGGTTAAGTAATTTGGTATCAACCACAAAACTAGTTCTTGGTCTTTAAGGGTTAATTGCTTAACATTTGCGTTTGGAGGAAATTAGGTCTATTCATGTCTAAATATGCAGCCCTTATTGCCTGATTTGAACCATTGCTCCATCTCTCTCTCTTTCTACACACACACACACACACACACACACACATATATATATATACTGTATGATCACCAGTATCATTGGTATTCTGCTCAGTTTGCGTCTATATTTAGCAACTGTTCTCTGTGCTCCGTGATGTTAGATTGTGGTGGAATGACCTGTCAGTGAGCCTGATGTGTGTGTGTGTGTGTGTGTGTGTGTGTGTGTGTGTGTGTGTGTGTGTGTGTGTGTATGTGTGTGTGTGTGTGTGTACATAAAAAAGGGAGATAGAAAGCATGTGTGGATGGGCTTAAGACTGAGGCAAAGGCATCAGTGATGTATCAGTGCGTGTGTGTTGACTGACAATCGCCCTGATACTGTAGCTTTGAACATAAAAGTAGCAGAAGAAACAAAGACTAATGTGAAGAGGTAACCTCGGAGGTCTAAATGATTAAAATAAACGCATAAAAAACACCCACACTAGAGCACACAACACACCCCAACCGCTAGCGTGTTTGCATTTCTGACCTGTTTTTTTCCCCTGTTTTTGTTTCATGACAAAAGCAGTGAACTTCTGTCCTTTTTCCTACTTTGTATCTCTGCCCTCCTGTTTCTATCTTCTTACCTTTTCATGGTCCCCTATACGTCCCTCAGCATTCTCTGTTAGTTTTTTTTTTTTTTTTTAATTTTCTTCTTTCTAGATTTAATATTCTACTGTAAGGCGTTGTACAGTACCTATATCATATAAGATGAAAACCCACTGTATTTTTTATGTGTTTATCACCATGTAGATGAATGAAATGACTGTTGCATAATGTGTTTGGTGTGGCAGGATTCCTAATAGCAGAGTGTAAATTTAACTCTAGACACATTATTAGAAATTCACCTTGCAGCAGTACGTAACATTTATCATACGCTATGTGCAAAGCTTGTGCACTAGCTGACTGAACAGCAGCAGCGCTAACGTACCCCCCTGTTTTTTTTTGTTTTTTTTCAGGTGCCACATACAGCCCATGTTGATCTGAAGTGGGCCAGACCAGTCAAATAATAGCATAAAAAATGATCAAATCTGACTATTACAATGTCCTCCTCACCAAACTCATCAACAGAATGCAATTATCCAGAACTCGGCTGCCTGGATCATCACCCGCACCAATCATCTGACCACATCACCCCCATTCTCATCCGACTTCACTGGCTCCTGGTTCAATACTGCGTCCAAAAGCCTCCTCCTCACATACGCAGCTCTCCACCACCTGGCCCCCACTATCCTCAGCCCCTCCCACACCCTCTGCTCAACCACCCCTACATCAGCCTCAGTACCTTGGGTGCCTGAGCCTTCAGCTGCTCAGCACCCACACTATCACTATGCCCCCCCCCCCCCCCCCCCA
>JAPSES010041596.1:0-12265 GCA_029822895.1 Maxillicosta whitleyi
ACTGACCCATGGAAGGATCAGAACTATTGGTGCAGTTAAATCCACTGAATGTCTCCTGGAATCAGAACCAAAGGTGACGTCAAATATTGTATGTGTGACTTTTTTTTTTTTTTGTCTGGGCATTATAGTTCTGCTGATAACAGATTAGGTTGGGTTATGTGTCAGAATTGTACTTATCCTAAAATAATCATTTCAGTGTTAAGAATAACGATTTGTGACACTTACCCCAAATATGTCAGTGTGCTGTATTTCAGATTTATAAACAGGATCTGTTCCCGTCCACAGACCAATGACTGTTAATGTAAGTGACCATTAGAGGGAGTTTTCAGATGGTTTATTGCAGCTATTGACAACAAATATAAGAACAGGAGGTACTTTGTGATTTTACTCTCTAAAAGTAGAGCCAAGCTAACAGCTTTTGTAGAAAGAGTTTATAAGAGACATTGCTATTTAGATCAACATTCTAACTTTGTGTTTGAAGAAGAAAAGCTGATGATATCGTGATACTGACGAGTATAAACAATGAATTCTATACTTTATGCAGTCTGAGGATGTATAGCATTGGTTGATTAGTAGTTTTGGTATGAATACTACATATTATTCTTATAGATGACAGGAGTGATGTAACATAGTGTTAGATCTGAGCGTCAACAACAGGGTGTTTATGAATGAATAACATGAAACTGCTTTTGCTTCTTATCTGAACAAAGTCCATCCAACCTGGTGGGTCGACATTATGAACCCAGCAGACCTGATAGCATTATGTGGTGATAGACACACACACACACACACACACACACACACACACACAGCAGCTTAGTTTCCAGAGCAGGGTAAACGGGTCATAATCAGATCCACAACAGACCTGTGACTGTGACGTGATTGGTTCACATTTAACAGGAAGGATTATAAGCAAAAGCTAGGACAAGAAATCCTTTAATTCTATGGTAGTAGCACAATTTTACCCCCAAAAAAGGATATAGAAGTATTGTTTTTGTTTTAATTCAGGTTTTTATTGAAGTATTGACTTGGTACATGACAATCATACAGTGTTGCTTAATGTTAACGAACAGGGCTTTTATACAGAAATAAGAAATATCCAAAATGCTATGAGGTGTAGTGCTTAAAAAAGCGATATATATATATATATATATATATAAGCATTGTTAAAAAACATAGCATACTGGGTGCTTTCTATTGCCTTTCTATAAACCTTTGAGGATTAACTAACGTTTGTGAAACAGAAATAAAATATGTAATTTACTGCTAGCTATAATGCTTCTGAAATATATTGTAGCAACATGTAAATCCATGCATTTTTTTTATTGCAAAGTGCAAACATAAAACAGACATGAAAATGTACATTTCATACATCTGTGAATAAGTTCAGTTAAGTTATAGCTACGTCAAAAGAATGACTGCAACTTTTATTAATATTTACAGCTTGCAAGAAGACCTTTGTTAAGCAACCTTACATTACTGGGTTTATATTTTACATATACGCTTTATTGCACTGGGCTGTATTGTTTTTTTGTTTGTTTTTTTTTAATACACAGATCTCACCTCCTCATTCGACCCCCACCCTGCCATGTGTCAGTGACATACAAGTCAAATTCACAGTTAGGGCCAATGAATCTCATCATTAAACAAGCTTTCTGAATATGTGTCTGTACAGTGAATGCACCATGTAGATTGTGCGTATTTTAAACACACATCTGCTGTGCTGGACGTGATTTATTTTGTAACACTGGCCAGTGTCCAATTAGGAGGATTTAACTGCGAACAGGTCAGCAGGGACACCAGGCTCAGCTCATTTCATACAGTGACAAGGGAAAAAAAGAGATCCAGGCCTAATGGTGCGACATATGGAAAATCAGGTTTATTTAATGGTTTATACAATGTTATTTTATTTGTCCTATGTAAAAAAGTGTCAACCTTTTAACCCACAAAGACCCCAACATCCACCACGGACCAAAAGCATCTATGATCTAAACTGTTTAATACCTGTCGGTCCACTAATCCTATCACTGCACAGAAATAATTGGTGTAAAATGCAGTTTGTCATCTTTTCAGGATTATCAGATATGACCCATTTGGATGTTCAGAGTCTCCGTAGTTACCATGGAAACACCATTATCTTCTACAACATCGATCCACCAGTGAAACCCATGGAGTTTGATAAAACAATGAATAGAGACACTTTTTTATGTTCAGTTAAATGATATATTTTACTGAAAAAATATCACGTTTTCTTCAATTTTCTCTGTTTTTGATAATGATGAAGTGTCTGATATGCCTTATATGGTCTGAGTCCATAGGTTTGGCATGTTCAGATGTCCCAAGGGACTAAAGGTATGTGCGCCTCCAAGGCTGGGGAAACCAGACAACCTTTTTCTTTTCAGATATGCCAGATATCCTTTTTTTTTTTTTGTCACATTAGTATCCTTCCTTTGTTTAATCAAATGTCCAGAGATGTTTTATGTAAACCACAGACCTATGTAAGTGGCCATAGTGCCTGTTTGATGCCAGACTTTTTTTTAATAAAAATCTTTTTACACAATCAAGATAATGTTCCTCATCATCCTCACATTATCACTTCTTGGTAAATGACAATAAATGTCAACTTTAATCTCAGCTTTTATGAACATGTATATGATTAGTACATTAAATATTGGAAAATACCTGATTACGACTTGCATAAATACACACAGCACTTTTAATTGGTGTGTTTTCTGTACACCTTATAAGCTTTCCGTGTGTATCTTCATACGTTCATGTTTGTTACATATCTTAAAATACACAAAGTGATGAATTAAAATCAAATTTCAACAGCTTCATGGGCTTCAATAACCATCACTAATAAGTCTAAATGTTGCATGTTGAATTAGACTAAAGCATGTTCTTGTGTTTGTTTGTAAGTGTCTATTTTTAACACAGCCTATTTGGTTAATATGTATTAAATCAGGTAAAACCTTCACTATTCTATTGCTTATTATTCATTCATCTTCATTCATCCGGTTTTATCCTCACTAGGGTCATGGGGGTCAATTGGAGCCTATCCCAGCCAGTTAAGGGCATAAGGGTGTAAGCTACTTACATCCTGGACAAGTCATCAGTTCATCACAGGGCTGACGTATAGACACAAAAAAATATCTCTCACACTCACACCCAGGGGCTATTTAGATTGTGTTTGGATGGTGGGAAGAAGCCAGTACCCTGAGAGAACCCATGCAGACAAAGGGAGAACATGCAAACTCCACACAGGAAGGTTCCACCAGTTTAGTTAATATTTTATTTTCACAATTAATCAAACTTATATGTCTAAAATCTGAGAGAGATTCTCCAGATTTGCCTGGCTTCTGTATAAGACGGAGTACAGTTTCCTACATAGACTTAGGAAGGACCAAGTTATGTGACATGTTTCTTATCATCTAAATGAATAAGGTACCAATTTTCTCTAAAATGTTGCATAGAATTCTACTGGAAAGTCGTCCATACCCGGGGCTTTCTTAAGTGCAAAAGTTTAAATTGTTTGGACTATTTCTTCTTCAACTATTTCTGATTTTAGTTATTTGAATTAAATCTATAATTGCCTTTTTGCCCTCTTATTTAAAAATACTAATAATAATAATAAAAAAAATTTTCTTTTACAAACTATTGAACAGGGTAGATACTCCAGTTTTTGTTGCTGTTTCCAATCCATGGACAAAAGCATTTCGAACCATCTTTCAACTCTAACCAGGTAAGCATTTATTTTAATACAAGGTTGAACTATGTGCGCCAAGTATCTCTTTAAAGCAGAATGAATGTGCTTCTATTATTGGGGGTCATTTTTTAGTGAAAAGCCCACCTGGCCCTTGAATAAATGCAGTGCACAGCTCAGACCTTCCTGCACCTTTTCAAGTGGCTTTTTGTGTTTCATTTTTGTGGCTGAATATCTCCATAAACTCCAGCCTTAATCTTAATCTAATCATTATTTCATTAATGAAGTGCATTGTGGCACACATTGTTAACCAGTACAAAGCACACACTCAGTACCCACTTGTATGTGAGTCTTGGCCAGACATAGTGGGAGGCTAATTTGGGACGAACAAGACAGCTACAGAATCTAATTTGCAACAGATCAGACAACTACTCTATTAGACATATGCAGCTCTGGCAGGTTGCAGCTCTGTGGCCCTGTGTCACACTGGGACTTATTAACATCTGCAGACGGCTCATCTGAGCCTCATGACAGCACTATAATAAATGTATGCTGCTATAAAAACCTTTGTAGCTCCATTTTTACAAATAAAGATTGATTTTTTTGTGAAAAGATCAGGGCAATACCATTATCTGACAGACAGACTGATGCTAAAAGAGCATGAAAAATAACACTGGTCCTCAGTTTGACCTAACATCCTCTGAGAACTTGTGTGAATGTTTGAGACAAAGTGGAAGGACTTCTATTATTGCAGAGGATTCAAGAGCAGGTACCTTGAAGTGCTTCAAAATATATGAAATGTGGACATCCACACACAAAAATAAAACATAAAATGAAAGTGTAGACCACATAAGTTTGTTCTTAAGGTTTTTAAGTGTTCACAGATCTTAAAGGTCTAATATGTAACTGTTGCCATGCTGAGTCCTTGTACTGACTGAATGTTCACAGGGGCTCCCACTACATCCACATCTAACACACAGCCAGCCTGGCCTGACCACAGTATGGCAGTATGACTGTACTAGTTAGTACTAGTAGTACTAGTAATGAAAAACTGACTACGTGTCTGACAAAAAAGAAAACTAAATGAACTGTACTACTACTGTCTGCACTGTGCACGGTTACACATTTCAATGCACAGGGCAGCTGTTAAGAGGGAAAATGTTCAAATACACCATGAAATAGGATCCAAACTTCATTTTTTTTATGTGTTAAAGTTAAAGTCCTCAAACATTGGTGTTCAATAATGACGCCGAACACCTACTCCTAACAGTTAAAACGGTTTTGTTTCCAAACTAAAAAAGTTTTAACCTGGTCAAATCAATCAATCAATCAATCAATCAAACTTTATTTATATAGCACCACATCATAACAAAAGCTATCTCATGACACTTTTTCTGTTAAACCAAGAGGAAATAGAGTGTTCTTTGTTTTCAAAGGATGAGACAGAGGAGCAATTTAGTGTCCTCACAGACCTTTTTCACACTTGGATATACATAATCTTCATAGAAATGAACTTCGTGCCAAACTTCAACACGGTGGGGATTCCTATTTTTTGTGGTATTTTGTGTTTGATGTGGGTTCTTGCGAACGATTTCATAATCCAGTTATCCCCAAGCCTAATCCTAAAATGTAGAATGTAACCCTGGTTCCAGCAAAATACCACAAAAATAGGAGTCCCCCACATGGTGAGACAAAATGGATAAGACTGACTTGACTGATCCATTTGCCAAATATTACATTTGCCAACGTTGAAAGGTTCATTGAAGAAAACTCTGTAACCAAAAAGAACAAAAATAAAGAAAAAAGTGTATTAATTCACACTACTTGATGAAGAAGAAGGAAGAGAAGGAAAAGAAGAAGGTTTAGAGGTGAGAACATTTGTCAGAAGTCAAGGATGAAGCTGAGGGGCTGAATAATGCTGCACATGAACATATGATACAAGAGTTGTATTTTTAATTTGAACTTCCAAGTTAAATCAAATATGTATCTGTATGTTTTTATGTTTATTAAAGTTTATTGTCTTTCATCTACATCACTGAAATGTCTTTTGAGGTGAAGAGGTTGAATATTTCTGATTGCAACTAAGATCTTGTGTCCCTACAACCATCTGATGTGAGTGCATCCATCAACACCAATACTTAGAAAATCAATTTCAAGATACACACCAGTCCTGTTGCTTCAATAGGCCTTTCACTGTGCTGACTGGTTATTTTAAATGTCCGACAAAAACACAAACATGCTGATTGTGGCACATAATTATGTTTTGGACTTCAGCTGCCAGCCGTGATTAACCAGAAGAAAAGGGATGATTTCCCTGAGTGTTTGTGGAAGCTCTATGAAAGCACTGAGACTCAACCACAGACAGTTATGCCTATGTTTATTTCCACTTGTCATTCTTTTCTATATATCTAAATATTTCTATTAAAACTGGGGGATGAGAAAATGGAGTCAAATATATATTTTTTTTGCATCTGTAAAGTGGTAGCTTTTTGAATTTGTGGTGTCTCTTTATTGTTTGGATTCCTTTGTTTACATATGCAGTTTGGGTAACTGGAGAGGTCCTGAGATTCCCCATGGACACTGTGAAAGGACGGACTGTTTGTGTGCTTTTCCATTTCCCCCATTTGTTTCCCAAAGGGGCCAAAAAGTGTTTATTGAAAGAAAGAAAAAAAACAAGTAAAGTGTCTCACAAAACTTCTACAGATTGAACAGCATGATATGAGCTTTAAAAGCTTCTGTAATGGGTGCATTAAGATCGACATAACTTATGCCATTCAGCAGCAAATTCACCTCTACAAGGGGCCGGAGCCTATAATCACACACAAATGGGCTCTTTCTCCTCCTCCTCCTCTTTCTCTTTCTCCTCCTCCTCCTCATGTAGAGCAACAGGTCCTTGTTCAGAACCGTAAAAAGGTTTTTGGTTCTGCACACTTAGGGCCTGAATTGTTCTGAATATTTTTTTTTTTTTTTTTTTTTTACAAAACTGGAGCAATGATATTTCGGACTGCAGTAGAGCATGCCAAGAGGCACCCGGGTGTAAGTAATGAGAATTCTTTTCTTTTCTTTTTTCTTTCACAAAAATATAGAAAAACAAATTAAATGAAGCGGAAATGTGACAGAACCAGCTCTGTTGTATGTGCAGAAATCTAAAATCTAAAATTAAAAGGTTTAGACCTTACAATCTAATTTTCCTTAATTACATAATAAATATTTCTGGGTTATTTAAAGATGCTAAGTTGCAGCTATGGGCTGAAATTGTATGAACTTCCTATATTGTGTTGGTTTATTTGTTTAGTACAGACATATGAAACTGTACACTGTAACAAAGAGGAAACACCACTGTTTTAATACATTGTGTAGACAATAAGGATGCAGATTTACAATTTCTGTACCACATTAAGCTTTCAAATAAATCTGTTTTCTTATGATAATAGCTCTGTTATAATATATTTACACATTATGAATACTGCTAACTATTTCCTCTCTATCTTTGGAAACACTGTGCAGCATAGTCAATAAAATCCCAAAACAATCCTATAAAATGCAGATATCCTTGTCAATCATTTTATGGCTCTGTCAAAATCTATTTTTCATTGTTCACTCATTGTAATTTCTTACTTTCACTGTGCACAGTGATGTCTCTGCAGAATTTGACACATTGAAGGTTTTCACACATTCATCTGCTGAAGGGAAAAGTTTCCCCTTGTTCAGCTAAAACCAAATGGAAGAACTGGACCTGACAGTTTTCATGAGATCAGAAAAAATATTGGCACTGTTCCAGATCTAGCATGCCTTAAAACTCCAATTATTACTCAATGCAACGTAACATTACATCTTATAACATGACTGCAGCGGGTCTTTAAAGAGTGTTGGTCAGCTAATGATGAGGAGAGCTGCTTCCAGACTCTTGGGACAGATTCCCAAGGAGTTTCTCAGCAGCACTGTGTACTGTTCATTTCACCCCGTGTATGCCTCTCTGGTTTGACTTCAGAACAAATGTGGCAGAGACTCATTGTCCCTGAACGCCACAGGAGAGCTTTTCTCCCTGTAGCTATCAGACTCTCTAACGCCTACACTTACACTTTATATTTGCAATGTGAAAGTGACATTCTTATCTCCATAGTGTACCACATTTGCCATTGTACGTTATAGTTCTACAGCTACCAATGTTTTTACATATTATAGAGGTTTAATTTAAAGTATTCTTCTACTGAGCATGTACGAGCACAAGAATTTCTTACAAGATTAATATAGTTCTTTTTAATCACGTCTGTCATGTCTGTTACCATACGTCAGTGCTTTATGTCTTGTCATTTCCTGTTTTATTTTGTCTGTCTTTCTCCTCTCTGGTGTCTTTACTTCCTGTTTTTTTCTTGTGTGATTACCTGATCCCACCCTGATGTGCTGCACTGGTGTCTTGTTGTCTCCCTCTCCTCATGTGTATTTAAACCCTTTGTGAGTGTTGTTCCATTGCCAGTTCGTCTCTGCCTTGTGTGTGACTTACCAGCGTTGTATCCTGACCTGCCTGTTTTGACCCCTTTTGGACTCTGGATTCCCCCAAGACCTGTCTTCTGTCTCCCTGTCAGTACCTTTGCATGTTTGAACTGCCTTTTTGGACCTGTACCCTCACCCTACCCCCTATCTGTGCCTCTGCCTGAACAGACTGATTTCCTGGTTTTGGACTCTCGTTTGTTTTTACAAATACACTTTTTCATAACCATATCAATAATCAATAATCATAATCACCACTCCTCATCTCATTTGGGTTCTAAGCTCTGTGTTCGGACGTGACAGCATCATATCGTGTATCGTCTTATTGTGTATCTTCACACACAAAAGCCAATCAATGAAACCAATCTCAATAAAGGTAAAGTAAAAATAAAGACAAATGGGGAAGGCACAACATGAAAAAAAAAAGCAAAATGGTGGATGTTAAAAGAGAAAAGTAAAATTTAAGTTAATACATGCAATGAAAAGATAACATCAGATCAAAGGAAGTCTATAAAAATTGTTTTCTGCGGTGATTTTAGATGTCATTAACTAAGTACCAAATGAAACTTTGAGAAGCTGTAAAACCTGTGACTTTTATAAACCTCCTAAATCTAAACTGACAAAATCTTAGTATTTTAGAAATGAGTTCTTGGAATAAAAATACATTTTTAAATGTGAGTTGTCCCTACAGGGGACAGGATTATTTCTACTTTTCTAACCAGCTCTGCTGTCAACGAGTAGAGTGACAGAGCGGAGTGAGTTTTTCCTTCTTGTCATCATCATCCCAGGAGTCAGAGAGGGAGAGAGAGAGAAGCAGCAGGGAGGAAATCCCTACGAGACTCTACCAGAAATGCCTGATCTGGTCTATCATCCTGTCAGACAGACAGGCAGACAGACAGAGATGGAGACAGTAAAAGAAAGACAGGCAGTAAGAGAGAGAGAGAGAGAGAGAGAGGAGCTGTAGATACTGAATCCCCACGAGACAAACTACAAACCTTGATCAAGTTACAAGAGTCAGAGACAGACAGAGTGAGAGAGAGACAGGCTGTTAGGGATAGTCTGAAATGTTAGGAGACATTTAAGGAGGCATCTTGACAGAAAACCTGGCAGATGGAAAGATGGAGGGTCCGACAGATAGAGATAGAGGCTATTAATGTCAGGCAGAGACACACACTGCAGAATATTTACACTGAATACTTTAATTTTTAGGATAGTCTGTTACTGTTCGGACAGGCAGGTTCCAGTCCAAACCTTCATTATAAAAGAGTTCGGTGACATTTTTTTACATTCTGACTTAAATGAAATGAACAAAGGGCCATGCACTGGACAACTGAATCAGAGGCTAATTCAGTCTTTTCTATATGTAAATCTTAAATCAGACAACAGTATCTAATGAAATATTCTTTTTTATGAGCCTTCTATCTTACAAACAGACTGATACATATATAAACCACATGGCTTTTTAGTATAAATATGGACAGTCTTTCAAAAAATCATCCTCAAAGAAAGCTCTGTATGCTCATATGTAAACATGTACATTTCACAACAAAGTTCTTAGTTTGTCCAAAAGGTCTGTATTTAAGATGGAAGATAATATTAAAGCATTTACAAGTCTTTTAATGATTGGTGTCATAGTTAACATGACTGGTAGTATTATGACCAATTCAAAGTCAAAACTCAAGTGAATCAATGACTTAAGACTCATGATGATACATCAAGATCAATCCAACACCAAGACCAAGAATAGATACACAATCTGTTTAAGTTTGACGTTATGTTACTCATGTTAACTAACTTCCTAATCCAAACTGTCCAAACAGTGCTGATGCTTGTTTACTTACCCAGCTGGCTACATGCAGGATTCACGGAAGGCTAGGAATTCTGTGTGTTTGTCAACATTGTTTATGGAAAACATTGAAGACGTCTGTATATTTGACTTTATGATAACAGGATTTTTGGGTATCATAAAATCAAGAAGGGGCTGGCAGCTCTTCGGGCATGTGAGGAGCTGTCAGGGGACAAAACTGACCGTCTGGCCAGAGCCGTCAACACTCTGACTTTCACGTTGGTGGAGCTGGATTGTAAACTCACTACGATCCTGGAGCTCATTCAAAATTGGATGTCAATATGTAGAAGCTGGGGCTCTACTGGGACAAAGTGGTTCAACTTAAATTTGGAATCCAAGAAAAGGGTCACAAAATCTAAACACATATAGCCTATAAAGAGGTGAAACATCTCATAAAATCTTTATTCTGAATCAGGAGTATACATAACATCCAGTTTGGTAGATCTAGCTAACATTAGCTAGCTAATGTGTTAAACTTAACACCATCTATTGTTTAAGAATAATAATTGTATTGTCATCCACCTCTGCTCTATATCTTCACATATAAACTGATAATAATGGTATTATGGCTTACTTGTCTTAATTTATTCAATTACTTTATCAGCAAAAATGGAGTTACACACCACATGGCCAATCTCTCACAATGCTAACATCATATTAGCTACATTCAATATGCTAAATTACAGTTAAGTAGTGTCTAAATATACCTTGTTGGCAAGTTAATGTCAAGCAATTAAACAATTAAAACTGCACTATGAAGCGCACAGAATATACACTGGTAGTTAATATACAGCTAATATTTATTTGGGAGAAATTTCTCAACATCTATATTGAGAAACAGACTGCTAACATTTCTTAGCTGGTTTAATTCATGTCTCATCAGTTTCAAGATAAAAGTCCTGCTAAAAGATTGACATGGCCTAAACTGTGTCTCTAACCACCAAAAAAAAACCCACTCCACTGTTGGCCCACATGGAAAACCACCTTTGTTTCTTTTGCATACATTGTTCCATTCTGAACTGAAATTTTAATTAGCATGCTTTCATTTTTCTGTCTATGTTTGTTGAAGAGTTGCATGCATTTTCTGCATGTTTCAATAAAAAAAAGTATTAGCCATTCCATACAAGTATAAAAAGTGAAAAGCAGCTATTGAAGGAAATATTATAAAGCTGACAAATATAGTAATGAGGCAAAATAATTCCAGTAATCACAGGGAATTAAATCCATTTCGAAAAAGTTTTTTTTTTTTTTAATCAGTTTCCTTTTTATCGGAAAAACTATTGAAAAGATTTCAGAAAAGAGTTGAGAAGAAATTGTGTAAATTAACTCCACTCCTGAGTCAATAAAAATGCTGTATGTGCCTTTTTTAAATTGTAAGAGCGTGCTGTTATTTGCATATTCTCGGATACATCTATGTCAGGAGTCATGAGGTTGAAGCTGATGGAGGATGATGCAACGTAGAGAACAGTGTTACTGTTTCCCTATCAGAATAATATCTACAATCTCATATCCAGTTTGACTTGCAATGGATTTCACCATATGAACAGCAGAGGAAGTCTCTTTTCTTTTTTCTAAAGCTCGCAGACAGTGGGCTATCATGGAAAAATAAAAAAAATGAAAAAATACTGTAGATTTCAAGCATTATCTCCAGAGTGGTAATAGTGTCAAAGCGATTCATCTTCACCAAAGATAATATAGATGATGATATAAACAAGAACTTTAATGAGCATGTGTACATTTCTTGTATATGTCATCATTTGTTTCTTGAATAAAAACTTTTATAAACTTACATGCCTGAGTATTAATAGTTTTAATTTCTTTATTTGCAGCTCATCCCCCAGTTCTTCTTCATCTGTTTGGGAATGGGCGGGGCAGGGCTCTACCTGATCCGACTGGCCCGAGGACCACACGTTACGTAAGGATCTTATACTGTTATACTAGATGTTATTTACAGTAAAGGAAATATACAGGTCTTTTACTTAAAGTAATACTCAAAACACTAATGTCTTCATATTTATTTATATGGCTGTTGTGACATGGGTAGAGGACAGAGATAAAGTTTGCTCATGTCAAGGTATTGGCATAACATGTGCTCTTATTTTGACCAACAGAAATTCAAAGGTGTCACTAGACTTACAACAGGATAGTGATTGTTTGGCCTATGGTTCTCACTCATGGTGCTGTTTTACAAAAATACAAAATAACTACAAAAAGGCCAATAAACA
>JAPSES010041668.1:0-12258 GCA_029822895.1 Maxillicosta whitleyi
GTGTTTTGCTCAAGGACACTTCGACATGTGGACAGTGGGAGCCAGGATTTGAACCGCCAACCCTTTGGTCATTGGACAACCCGCTCTATCAACTGAGCCACAGTGTATGGAGATCTAGTCTATTAAAATATATGTTTATGTACATATATTATTATTATTATGATTATTATTATAACTATATATTCATTTATATCATATGAATAAATGCGGAGATTGAACACAACGGTCATATTCAGCACAGGTGAGCAAGTTAAGGAGAAAAAATGGCTATTTACGGTTTTAAATGAGACTATATTAAGTAAATATAATTGTCACACTCCATGTGAAATTATTTGCAGAATTAAAGCAAGAGATGAAACAAGCAGAAAAAAAAAAATAGAGGACAAAAGCGGTGTAAAAAAACACAAAAGGGAAATTAATGACACAAAACAAGTCAAAAACAGCATTAAAAAAGCAGCAGATTAAGAGCAAGGCAAAAAAATAAAAAAATAAAAAGCAGCCACATGTAAAAGATGCATCAAGTGGAAAACAATTTAGAAGACACACGACAAGATAAATCGTCGTAAAAGATGTCACAAGAGAATAATCACGGAAGAGACGCATCCAGACAGAGACAAAAATGACACGATATGTGCAGGAAGAAAAAAAAAGAAAATCTAATACAACACAAAAATAATGAATAAAAATGAAGGTGTGAAAAAAACACTGATGAAACGTTATTATTTTACAGTGAAATAGTGTGTGTTGGGTTGGAATGACCTTCATGAGCTCCTGTAGTTTACGGTCATTCTTGGAGTTCGGGTCCACCATGGTGCGCACTTCATTCTCCTCTAATGGACGAATACAAACATCAAACCAAAGCGTTTTTATAGATGAAGAGAAAACCAACAAAAGGATTTCAACATTTACTGCCTGGTGCGAAAAAATAACAAAGACACATGAAGATTTAAGAAACGCTAATAGTTCAGATCCTTCTACTGGATTTTTAACTTCTGTGATTAAAATGTTTAATCTGCCACACGTTCTTTAACCCTTTAAATGTAGCCTCTCATTACTTCAACAACCACTGAAGTAAAGGTTGGACTTTGTAATCAGGTTCAACCTTTAGGAGTTTTATTTATTTATTTTTAATATTCAAGATTTCAAAAAGCTGTCGATTGGAAGTGTTTAGAGATAAAGTCACATTGTAATTGAGAAAAATACTGGGTGTGAAACAAAGTTTATGATAGGAGTAAATGTACTCATCTCATTTGCATATTGTGACATCACAAGACGGCGGCCATATTGGACTTATAGTAAAATTTTACTTTGAACATGTTTAAATGGAACTTTTCTTGGTGTTTTTTGTCATTTTCTCATCTTATCCATTAAATAAATGAAGTTGAACATTAGTAGAAAGTAAAATGCATCTTACATGTGTTTTCATTGTGTTTTTTTTTAAATATATATATATATGCGTACTGCTTGTATTTTATTTTTTGTTACTTACGGTTGAGGAACCAAATATGGTAACTTCATTGACCATGATTTTCTACATAACAAAAAAAACACAAACATTTAAAAAAAAAAACTAATAAAGTTTTGTTATGTCCTCCAATAACACACTAAGGTTGAAATATTGAATTTCAGAGTATTTCTATGTGTGTCCTATAAAAATATTATTTCTTTAGTAAAATTGTTTACTACCTATGACTGGAGAAACATTTAGAATTAACATATGCGACGTAAACAAGTTGTATTTTGGATTTTTTTTTTTTACGTAAGAAAAGTTTGTACAGAAATAATTCTGAAAGGAAAACATTGATTAAACACAGTTATTCAAAAAACTGTCGACCTTACATGAAGCCCAATGTCTGTTTCTTGTATTTTTTTCTAATATATATACTTCTTGAATATTTTGTTTTCGCCACTTATGAGCAAGAACCCAAATATGGTAACTTCATGAACCTTGATTTTCTATGAAACAACAACTCTTTCTCGTGCACAAGAAAGTTTTCTACAGAAATATTTCTCAATTTTGGGATTTTTCTGAAAGGAAAACATTGATTAATCACAATTATTCAGTCTTTTTTTTTTCCTCCAATAAGACCCTAATGTTGTAATATTGAATTTCACAGTATTTCTATGAGTGAACTATAAAGAGATAAAAGGTGGTCCAATGAAATATTGTATGTGGGACTTTTACTGGCCGGGCTGTGCATAGAAAAACTCTTATCTGGGCGCTTGTTTTCTTTGTTTTAGAGGAAACAAAGCCTAAAAAAACCCTCAAAAAGCCTATATACACACACACACGTTGCACCTGATATGAGTTTTTTCTGCATTTCCCGCCTGTATTTTTGTGATGTGTAATTTCACCATCAACAGGTAAGGTTTAACTAGTCTCCTTAAAGCGTCGACAGCGTTAATGGTTTAACAGCGTGTAATTACATCCCGCCACATAAATGGAAAATGAGTTGAAAAGCAGTCGGAATCCCCACAGAAAGCTTTGGCAGCGCATCGTTCTGTTGACTTTGGGCTAAAACGTACTTGTCGTGCAATAAGCCGTGCTCATGTAGCTACACAGTAAACACGACGCTGCCAAAAACCCGAGCTGCAGGAGCCTGGTGTCTGCTCGCCTGTTCGCGCTGTTGATGTACTGTTTGATAAATACACACCGAAACCTAAAATACCGCGGCAGCAAATTAACCTGTCTGCGCCTCCATGTTAATGAAGTCCCAAATTATTATTAAATCACTCCTCGTGTTAAAAATACTTCCTCCTTGCATTTACAGAAGGGTTTAATTAATTTCAAAAGCAGACAAATGTGTATAAACTTATTTAATTAAAGAGACTCGCCTGGGTAAGTAGTGTCAGGGTGAAAGTAATTAATAAGTGAGAACAAATAATGATAGAGAGATGATGTCTTTGTAGGTGTTTTTTTTTTTTTTTTTTTTACCTAACATGGTGTCCTCAGGATCCAGCTCATAATGGGAGGGGCTCAGAGGAAGGTTGATGGCGTTTATCCCTTCTTCCTGTAGCTCAGACACTGGGAAATGAAAAAAAAGACAAGGATTTTAACAGATTATATAACTTCATTTAACCAGTTCACGTCTACTTTTGCCTCTTGTGTGAATAAGAAGCTTTGGTTTGGTGGTTGTGCTTCTTTACACATCAATATGACAAAACTGACCACTGACATTTTAGTGATAATTGAATATTTAGCACTTAAAATATGGATTATGCTAACTGTGTATTATCTACGTTGTTCAGGCAGATCTGCACATTTTATGCACATATTAGTGAACTTTTTGACAGAACATCCGAGAAGCACCAGTCCTTCAACACACGTTCCTGTTCAGAGTGAAGAAGAAGGCGGACAAATGCATCAGAAAGTGTCTTGAGCAGCGGCGTCAAACTCGTTTCAGTTCAGGGGCTCACACATCTTGGGCCGATATAGATTTTTTTGTTTGTCCCAATATCAGCCATCCGCAATAATTTTTTTTTTCGAAAGCCGATATTTGATCGGTAGTAAAAAAGTTATCAAATATTTGGTCGGGCACTTGTTGCAGCACTTGAAGATCAAAAACTGTGTCTGCAGTGTTTCCCGCAGCACTTTGTAGCTAAGGCGGCCGCCTTAACAAACTCACCCCAAAATTCCATCTGAGCAAAAAACAAAACAAACAAACAAACAAAAAACAAGTAGTAATGCTTTGTCAAGCACTGGCATTAAGACAGTATTGTTGAGACTAAATTGTGACACCTAGTGGTTGGATATATTACTATGCTGTGTCTGTCATCCTCGAGGCCCAATTTTCAAAATACGCTATTGGTACGCTATCCGTGCAATGCTGCGCTGCAACTTCGCTACACAACACCACAACGCTACGCAACACCACAACACTACATAACGCAAAGCCCCCCCCCCCGGCGACTCACCGCCGTGATGAAGCAACTTTCTGCGGGAAATACTGGTATGTGTATTGGTAACTTCATTTTGCTGCATAAATATCTTAATTATTTGAGTGTTTCAATTTTTTTTACGGTCAATGTGCTTTTAAAAAAAAAAAAAAACAATCTTGAATATCAACCTCAAAAACCATCCGTAGATATCAACCATCAGCTGACGAAATATCTGAAAATTGGCGTCAGCCTTAGATAAACCCGTATAGGTCGACCTCCATTCTTCTGTGTAATTTTTGGACTAATTCATGTCGCAGGCCATTTTTGGGCCCACAGGCCACATATTTAACACCCCTGGTCTGTCTGTTTGGGGCGAGTTCAGACCTCACATTAGAACCGTCTGCACATGATCACACGTTAAAGCCAGACCCGAATGTGCCGTTTCCTCATTCTTCGGGGGGGAAGCGCGCAACATAATTAAAGACACACATATGGTAACAAGTGTAATAAACACATACAAGACTGTGATTCACTTTTCCGTTCACGGGCCAGATGAGCTGAGACAGGGACGGGACACCTCTGGATAATTATCGGCGTCAGTTTCCAGCGGTGGTTGGACGGTTCAGTGGAGGTCCCTGTGTTCCTACAACAGCCATTAACAGACCCTCCGTCAAGAGCCACTTGACGTCACACAAACACAGAGTGATGCCGCTTCCTGCTTCTCAGCGGGCTTTATAGAAGCCCAGCATGCCTTTCTTCTCAGTGTGGAAGATACCTGAGAAGGCTCACTGCTAATCTGTGTGTGAGTGTGTGTGTAGGACTGTGTTTATGTGCATGTGTGTGATGAGAGCACACAGTGAACATCCTGTGCATTTCTCTGCCTTCACTGGAACAACATCCTCTTAATCAACACCATCCACAAGTGCTCACATGTGTCTGCGTCTACACACACACACACACACACACACACACACACACAGGGGTGTATGAGAATATTCCTACAGAGTGACACATGCCTCACCCAGTTCATTCTATAAATTAACCTCCTGACATCACCAGTCCAGGAACATTCTCACTCGGAATTGAATGAATTGTAAAAGTTTTGCTTTAACTTTTATTTTGAGAAATCGATTACTGCAAGTTCAGCTTTAATTTAACATTTAACGATTTCAAGAACATACACATAAAGCTGCAGGAAGTGAAAACAAAAAACAACAAAATACTCGGCTTCCCTTTCTAGCTCTCGTTGCAAACTGCAGTTCTCTACTCGCTCTCTAACACTTTAAAATATCTCCGCCACCGCCGACATTTTATCGAGGGTTAGAGGTCACAGCTCCACTGCACGTCGTCTGATTACGTCATCTCGTCACACGCTACTATTCGGCCTTGCTTTTAACTCACTCCACCGAAGGCCGAATGTGGCTTTTTTGTGCAATATTCATCTGAATATATTCGGTTACCAAATATTCGGTGCATCCTGTTTTACATACATAAAGTGATCATAAATGAGCCTTATGCGGTACATGTAGAAGTCTACCAGCACAGACTGATTGTGCATGTGTGTGTCACGCCAGTTCTTATGGCATTTGGCGTGCGATACCGATGGATTTTTCGATCTTTCTCCTATTATTTAACATCATTTGATTGCATCTCAATTTACGCCAAGATCTCTATTCACATAACCTAATGTTGCTAATGCTAATGTTTGGGCTCATGTGGGAGGTAATGAGTGTTCCATTTGGAGGAAATCTGATCCAGAACTCGGACGACCGGGTAAGAACAGTAGGGTGTGAACAGTTTTGGTTCAGGGCCTTCAATACAATATGGAAGTGTACCATCCAAATACATGTAACCTATGTGAAGAAACCAAACACTCATGTATACTGTATATACCCCAGTGAAGATGGTCTGGGTTTTTTTGTGTTCTCTTTTAAAACTCAAAAGCTTTTACCTGCTGCTCAGACTTTTAGTTTAGTTTTACATATATGGACCCGTTTTATTTTTCTGAAACAGTTGTATAATGTTCTTCAGCACATCCGTCAAGTTCAACCTCTGACAGAAAATAAATCACATTTAAATCAAAAACATCCTTCACAGAAAACTTAAGCTTGACAAAAGTAGTGATTTAATTTATATTGTGATACGTACCGATATGAAAAAAAATTACTGTGATATGATTTTTTTTCCCCACATCGCCCAGCCCTACCCCTAACCCTCAGTGTGTGGTATTTGATGCGTCGATGCAGGTTAGACGCTGCTAATAACGGCGTGAACGTCCACACGGAAGCTCATAACGCATACAGATAACACACCGATTAAAAGTGGCATGTATACGTACAGCAAGCCATGATATCACGTTGTCTATCCTCTCAGACCACTTGAATTACAATATGTGGAATGGTACATGTGGAATTTTTCTACAAGGTTCATCTACGACTGTGCATGTTTAACCGCGTCTTATCTCTTTTCAGCACCAGTGAATCAACCATCAACCACTCCTTTGGTTTACAGCCTTTTCTAACTGTATAATTGCATGTCTCGTACTTCATTTCGTCGAATTGTGCAGCTCTGACTTTCACTTTCATCTGGAAAAGAAACCATAGAAGCGAAGAATGAGCCGGTGAAAAACCACTACTTTCCACATAAGACATCGGGAAGCCTCAGTAAGAACGACCGACCCAGTCTTCAGGTTTTTCTCTATAGAATACAATGAAAACACTCCATATACAAAAGCATACACTCAACGGAGATCTCAGAGGAACCACATGTCACAGCAGAGAATGAAACTGGTGTCGCACATGTGCCCCTGTGTACACCACACACACACACACACACACACACACACACACACACACACACACAGTGAAGTCCAACTGAGATGAGTTCAGGAGGAACCTGCAGAGGTGACAACACAAACTATTCTCAAGAGGACGCACAAATCCAGCGCGTTGGACTGAAAGGCTAAGACGAAGCAGGACTCATAAAACCAAATAGAACAGATGCGCGAGGAAATCTGACGGATTTAGTGTCTGTGGGTCGCAACGTATACACACGAGTGGCGTTATAGTAGCTATGAATTCCAATTAACACAATCTAAAACTACAACACAATATCACTTGTGCTATTTGAAGATGAATGTGTATGTGAAAATGCCAGCATGGGGGGAGGGGGGGTTATAAATACAGAAGTATTGTATGGAGATAAATATTGCAGTATGAAGGTTAGACGATAGAAGTATGAATTCTTCTCATGCTGCCTGTGTGACGTTTTACACTTTACACTTCCTCTGGACATAACATGCGCATCAAATGTGTTTTTTTTTAGGTCGATATGATTTTTATCAAATAAATGTTCAGTTTTTTCTCATGTTCTTACAATAAAGTTGAGGTTAAAAGCACATATAACCATATTTTAAGGGAATCTCGTCGTGTTGATTAAGAACTCACTTATTTTGTTTATGTTGAAGCTTTCACGATATTTTATTTATTTGTCATTTTAATCTCATTATGTCTTTCAGAGGTAGACCGATATATCTGCCAGCCGATATATATAAAAAAAAAATTTCAGAATTTTTTTTTTGAAAGCCAATATATGATCAGTAGTAAAAATGTTATAAAATATTTAATCAGGTACTTGTGTGGGCAGCCCTTGAAGTTCAATAAATGTTCAAACAGTACTATGTGTATGTGTATTAATAATTTATTTATTTATGCATAAAAATATTGTTCCCCTATTGTATTTTACGGTCAGTGTACTTGAAAAAAAAAAAAAAAAAATCGTCCTGAAATATCCTACCTCAAAAATGACCAAATTTTTTCAAATTGGCCTTAGAAGAACCCATAGGGTATCGGTTGACCTCAAATGTTTTTTTAATTACTGTTGGCTTTGTTTGACTTTTTTCCAAACCTTTTTTGGTCATAACCAAACAAAATCAGAAACTGAAGATGTTAAATAAATTTGATCAGATTAGATAAAACATTATTGATCTTATTTTATGGGGAGATTAACTGGTCAAGGCAGAAACAAGATTAAGTGCAAGAAAATGTTAAAAAATAAAAAATAAAAAAATAACAATAATAGTAGAATCGATTCCTGCTTTCCTGCTGTTTATCTTAGCCAGGACACTCTTGAAAGAGACGTTTTTATACTAAATGAGCTTTTTTCCTGGTTAAATAAAGGTTATAAATACATAAAATAAATAGTTGTAACTAATACAAGTGTACAGGCTTACATAAATATTTACATAAGAAGTTGAATTGATATTTGAGACACAGGATTCAACATTTCTCATGTTAATCTTTGACTTAAATCCTTCATCACTGTATCCTTTTTGCCCATACTGTCGTACCTTTCTGAACACTGTGGAATTCCTGAGTGTGGAACTCACGTGAAAACACCCACATCCTTGTGTACCTCCCTCCCTCCCTCTCTAACTCACCCCCCTCCTCCTGGATAGTGTCATAAACTGACATCCATCTACTTGGTTAAATAAGGCTGATAATAAAACCTCATGCTTCACGCTCGTCTGTCTATATGGATGCTGTTGTGTCCTACCTGGACGGCAAAGCGCTCCGCAGCCCATGTCTGTCTGTGTCCGTCCCCCGGCTTTGAGCATCGTCTCCGGGCTAGAAGGACCGGCTCAGTGCCCTGCAGCTCATCCTCCGACAGGCTGCAGGTGTCCACTGTAACGCCGTAAAACTCTAGATTTTCTGGATTTGCAACCACAGGACGCTGAATTCTACCCGTCCCGCTTAATGTGCAGTATTTTCGCTCTGGAACCTCCTGACCTTCATCCCATCCCGTCTCATCTCCTACATCTGCATTTTCATCTGCACCCCCCCGTGTAAAGTAAACCCTCTCTCCACGGATCACACAGCGACTGAGGCCGTAAACGTCACAGGGACTTAAATTTAATCAATGATCGGCACAAGAGCAGCCAAGCCCCCGTTTTCCATCAAATCATAAAATACACACCGTGCGCTCAGGGTGTGTGTGTGTGTGTGTATGTGTGTGTGTGTGTGTGTAGGGAGTGATCACGATGAACCAGCATGAATCCAATGTGAACGCATGGACAAAGACGACGTAAAACGGGGCTCAGCTGGTCCACAGTGTCCTGAATGACACAGAGTAATCACCCGATTGCAAAGCGACGTTGTCATTCCACGATAAACCCCGATCTTTAACAGTGACCTTTACAACGACACCTCGCATCTACGCCCACAACTCTGCATTTAAGGAGAAGGTTAGGGAGCATCTTTTATTTACAGAATATTCTAGGCAGACAAAGTCCCACATGAGTAAATGTACAAAAACTGTCCACGAGTTTGAGAAATAGGGAACCTGTGGGATCTAGAGCGGTTGTTTTGTTTTGTACATGACCCCTGACCTTTGACCTGACTTTAGAAAGCAATTCTCCTGTGTGTCCGTGTCCGTGTGAATCTAAGTGTGTAGACGTTAGAGTATGTTTGTGTGTGTGTGTGTCAGTCCATGCGTGTGTTGTATAAGTCTGTGTGTGTTGTGTAAGTCTGTCTGTGTGGGTCTGTGTGAATCTATGTGTGTAGATGTGTGTCTGTGTACATGTGTGAATGTGTGTGTGTGCGCGAGAATGTGTCAGTCCATGTGTGTCAGTGTGTTGTGTAAGTCTGTATAAGTCTGTGTGAATTTATGTGTGTACATGTTTGAATGTGTGTGTGTCTGTCCATGTGTGTTGTATAAGTTTGTATCAGTCCATGTGCGTCAGTGAGTTGTGTAAGTCTGTGAGAATCTATGTGTGTAGATGTGTGTTTGTGTGTAATATGTGTGCATATCTGTCTGCGTCAGTCTCGGTGTGTTGTGTAAGTGTGTGTGAGTATATGTGAGTGTGTTTGAATATGTGTGTGTATGTGTGCAGATGTAAATCTATGTGTGTATATGAGAGCCTGAGTGACTATATGTGTATATGTGTGTGTGTGTATATATATATATATATATATATATATAAGTGCGTTTGTGTGTGTATATGTGAATCAATACACGTGTATGTGTGTATATCTGAGTTTGTGTATGATTGTGTACATGTGTGCAGATGTGAGTCTATGTGTGTATATGCGAGTTTGTGTGTGTATATATGAGCCTGTGTGCATATGTTTGTGTATATGTGTGCCGATGTGAATCTATGCGTGTATATGTGAGTATTTGTGTGTATATGTGACTTTGTGTGAGTATATGTGTGTATATTTGAGTCTGTGTGCATATGTTTGTGTATATGTGTGTATAATTGAGTTTGTATGAGTAAATGTGAGTGTATGTGAGTCTGTGTGAGTATATGTGTGTGTATATGTGAGTTTGTGTCTGTGATTTCTATGTGTATGTGACTGTGTGTGTGTGTGTGTGTGTGTGTGTGAGTGTGTGTTTACACATGCCTCATTCCTCCCTTATTACAGTACTACCGGATTCAATACCATACATGGATACAGACGCATCCCGAGGGCACGAAAACACACATATGTTGAATTTAATGACTTTTCCATGTTTCTAAACTTTCATTCTGAAGTATATGAAGTGCATAATAACATACATTTATACAATAGTGTTATCTGTGTGGAAAAGTAAGCGCGAAGTGTTGTATTGTGATAAATCTGTCAGGGGACACTATTTAAGCTAGCACTGATGGAGGCTAATATGCGTTTTACTTATGTATATAGGACTATAAATGCTATGCTAATGCTATATATATTTTTTTTTTGTGCTAGTTTTAGCTTGTTGTGTTGCTAGCTGTTTACCTTCCTTAGCCTTTTTCCTTCTGGCCAAAGTTCCACCAAGTTTTCCCAGGAAAGAGTCATCTTTTTTCCTGGAGGACGGAGACTTGGGCGTCGGAGACTTCGGGGAGGACGGAGACTTCTGAGGCGAGGAAGCCATAGTTAGAAAACGGTTAAATCCACGACAGTTGAGCCCCAAACTGTCTGAGTTTACGTGGAGATGAAAGTTGGTCGGAAAAAAAAAAAAAAATCAGCGTCCACTCCCTAAAGCGGAAACGGAATTCCAGACATTTCTCCCGAAGTTGGCAGAAGTGACAAGCTCCTCCCCCTCCGCGGGATGTGGAGGGGGGGGGGGGAGCAGAGGAGGAGGAGGCCGGGACAGAGGAGGAGGAGGCCGGCTGGAGGGTGACGGACCTGCCGCTGGAATGGGACAGGCTCCAGGAGCAGAAGGAGCAAAAACACCACCAGAGGCCGTGTTTCCAACAAAAATTCAATTATTATTAAATTATTATGAAAATGTTCACATGTACAAATTATTCTTTGAAAAATGTAAATAACATGAACAACTTGAAATTTATTTAATTCTCCTTCTTTTAGTTGATTTCAGACACAAACATAATACAAAACATAGGGATAATAATAATAATAATGAAAAAAGTCATATTGAATTATGAAAATGTTTACATGTACAAAGTATTCTTTAAAAGAATGTGAATAACATGAACAACTTGAAGTTTCTTTTCTTTCTTTTTTTCTTGTAGTTGATTTCAGACACAAACACAGGGAAAAATAATAATAAAAAGAGTCCAATTAAATTATGAAAATGTTTACATGTACAAAGGATTTTCTTTAAAAAAAAAGTGAAAAATAATACTAAAAATAGCACCTTTTTCTTAATAAATTTCTTTTTGCTCATGTTTTTAAAACATAGTTTGTAGTGTAAACATTTTAATAATACAATTTAAATTTTTTCATGCTAAAATATAGAAATTACACATATAATTGTGGAACTGATATCATTTATACATTATTATTTTAATGATCCGGCCCAATATGACATTTCCAAGTCATATTGGGCTGTATGTGGCCCCTGAACCGACATGGGTTTGACCCCCCCGTTGTATATTATTAATTTCTTCCAGTTATGATCTGAGAATTTTTTCAAATTATTATTTATTTCAAGCTTGTGAACTCTATGTACAGAGCTGTTTTAATTTCACAGTAAGACAGAGATAATAGAACATCCACATATTATATACATATCATTATATGTATGTAAATATACATAACTATATACAAATATTCACTATTATACACCCTTAGTAGTGAGAATAAGTAAAATGTATGTACTCATAACCCCAGTTTCACTTTTACATTGCATGGTTGCAGTTATATCAAAGAATTTAATTGTAAACATGCATTAATAAATATAAATATTAATGCATAAATGTAAATTTAATGTATTCTGTTGGCTCTTTTTTATTCTGTCCACCTGTACAGGACTCTATATACCTATTATATTTATGTTTTATCTCCTCTTAATTCCATCCTATGTTATAAAGACATCACAACATGAACACGTTTAATCCATTTTATTAAACATAATTTTCAATTTTACACATTTGTAGCAGCACAACGCGCG
>JAPSES010041678.1:0-12257 GCA_029822895.1 Maxillicosta whitleyi
AAGGTGCCCCCCCCCCCCCCCCAAAAAAAGCAAAATGTTAGTGCATATAGTTATGTGTGTTAGAGTTTATTCCCTAATCCTGAACAGAACCAGAATCTGATCAACTTCCATCCGTTCTAATGACGTGCAACTGTTTTTCTTTCCACCTGTAGTTTTATTTAGTGAACATTCAAACCTGAGTGGAGGTGTTCTACTCAGGTGGGTGAGATCACAAACCCTTGTTACCCTTGGGTGTGGGTGGTCATATTTATAAAGCCCACAGATCCAGTTCACGTCAGACCTGGTGCTTCCTTTATTTACTGTTTAATCATCACTGCGTTGAAATGTTTTTGACATATTCTTTGATGTCCTATTCCGTAACGGCTCTCTGAAGTGGATCGGAGCGCCAGCAGCTAATTATCTCAACGTGGCCGATGGGTGGTTACATATCTGCAGCAGATGGAAACATGCATTCATTTGGCTTTGGAAGATTTTCTGACGATTGGGTTTGATTTTTGTGTCTCATTTGGACGGAAACATGACTGCGAACCTCTATTTAACGCTAATCTGCATCCGTGTGTGAGCTTTGCAGAGTTGTATAGATTTAGAACGCTAAAAATACAGTGTAAATATATTTGCGGTACATGCTGTTTTTGTGATTAGAACATCTACAGGTGGTTTCTGCTGGATTATACTTAGTAAGACTTTCACCAAACAACTTAGACACTACAACAGGCTTTCCTTCTTCCAGGAAAACAAACAGGCTCCTTGAGACGACGGCGCTCTTATGCATAGACTTCAGATGTGTTTTAGCTGGAAGGGAATTGAATTCATGTACAGAATAATTTTCAGTCTCAATAAGCAGTTCATTTCGCTGAGGGATGAAGGCGCACACGTCCCAGCAGCTCCACAAGCTGGAAGCAGAACCCATGAACGTATGCGGCAGATGGTTCTACAAAGAAACGGAGCATGGGAGTTTGATGTCACTCAGAGAAAGTCAAGCGCATGATGCTGCCACACAGAGCACGCGGTAATTAAGTTTTATTATTATCTAACCACAAGTAGAACGTTACAGCTCTAAAGCTCCATCTTACAGACTCAGTCCAACATTTACTCCAGCTCAACATCTGGACACGCCCCAGACCGAGGAAGGATAAGTATTCCAAGTATGCAAACATCTCAGTACCTGGAAGACCGACGACCTCCTTTTCCTCATAAACAACCTACAGTTAAGGCTGAAAATGATGATGATTAAGATTTATTTTGGATGAAAAGGTTTTTTTTTTTCCATCAAATGACTCTAGAAACCTTTAACCCTCAAAGACCCAAACAGCTGTTGGTGATGGGAAAGCACTAATTCTACCAAAACATGTAAATAATTGGTGTAAAATACAGTTCATCATATTTTCATGGTTATCAGATATGACCAATTTGGACATCCAGAGGCTCTGTAGTTACCATGGAAACACTGTCATCTTCTACAACATGATTCACCAGTAAAATTCATGGAGGTGGATCAATGAAAGTGGATGGACACACTTGTTTTTGTATTTAGATATAATAGATTTAGCTAAAAGTCACTTTTTCTTTGTTTTCTCTGTTTTGATTCAATGACCTTTAACCTTGAATTTACTCTGAGCTTGAACATCTAAATGATCAGTCAATTAAATCAGGAAAATACCAAGTTTTCAGGTAAAAATGCTCAATTCAGAGGATAACATCCCAATGAACGGTGATAAATGGAAAAAAAGGCAAATATAAAGGAAAATTCATTTAATACTTCAAGGTCTTAAGGGATTAACTCTCGGCGACGTGTGGGAACGACAAAACCAGGCTGGAAAATCATCACATCTGAGAAGCAAATGTTTGTCATTTGTGCTTGAAACTGTTAAGAGACGGCTGCTTTCATGTCCTTTGTCTGTTTTACTTAAATAATAGGTTAATCTGTCGCTGTAGGTTTTACAGTCACTTACAGATTAACTCCTATATAAACAAAAACTACCCGGTAACCACCGACTGTGATTTACCCAGGGCTTGTTGTGCATTACCAGGCTGTGACCTCAGTGACCCAGATGTTTGGGAGTCGCCTACAGAAACAGAAGCCCGTTCCTCAGAGTCCCGGAGCAGCAGGATTAGTGCTGAGCTGTGCATATTAATGACCTAATCAAACCCTGAACAGCCCAGTGCATTTACACACTGTGTGCACCCCACACGCAGGACGGGTTTAACCTTGAGTCCATGTTACAAACCCAATAATAAACACAATCATTTCCACTAAGAATACGATTTGTTGGCATCAATACCCCAGACTCCTGTTGTTTATTGTACCAGGATACTTCAGTAAGAGTGTGAAGTCGAGCACATAGTTTTCATGACAACAGAATGATGGAACGAGGCTTACGCTGTCGGGAGATGACAGTAAAAGGATGTCCTCCAAATCCCTCCAATCCTCTGACATATAATAAAACAAATAAACCACATGATGTACAATATGAAAGCAACTAAATTCTGAGTAATAAGGAAAAGATAGATATTTTTGGTTGAATGAGCTCGACCGGCCTACGATATCTATTAATGTCCAAAAAACAGATGTTTTAACAGAAGCGCCCCCATCTGGACAAAAGATGATATTTATGGGAAACCCCAAATCAATAGGGTTCTTCCTTTTGGGGTCACTAATGTTGGGGCTAAATTAGAGGTAAGATCTGACTTTTTTCTTTTTTTTCTCTGTCTATTATCCACCCATCATTGTTCTTCTTTGTCTCTCTGCCTCTCTCTCTCTTTCTCTTAAAGTGCCGCGCTAGATTCTTAAGGACGTACTGCTGCAGTTTATGGCCCAATTTTCAACCCGTCAAAATGACGGACGGCCTTAAATTTTTCCCGTCAACTCTTAAAAAAAGTCTGTCAATGATGGAAAATTGTGGGTTAATGTAACCTCTGCAGACACAGAAATATAAAAGATGTAAATGTTTATACAGTCTTGTTTAACTTAGATTTCGTTACAAAAGACAGGCTTTAATTTGTTATCATAAATCACCCCTCCTCCTCACAAATAAAATATGAAATTTCGAGTTTGCTTCGGGCTCGGGCCTGCAAATCAAGTTAATTGGTTGGACTTGGGCTGGGTCGGGCTTTAATACCCGCGGGCCTGGGTCGGGTCGGGCTGGATTTTTTAGGCCCGATCTTACCTCTAAGTCATGTGCTGTTGTGTCCTTGGGCAAACTGGTGTCTGAATGCATATGAATGTTTGATGGTGGTCAGAAGGACCGTTTGATGCGAGTTGGCAGCCAGGACAGCTGTGGCTACAAATGTAGTTTACCACCATCAGAGTGTTGACGTGAGAGTGAATGAATAATGGATCGATACTGTAAAGTGCTTTGGGTGCCTAAAAAAGTGCTATAGTTATGACTCATTATTATGATCACACCCCCCCTGTATGATAAGGTGACAAGTGACTTCCAGTGATTCCTTCCATTTCTTCGGACCCGTTAGCAGACACGTTTCCATTATTTGTTTCCGGACTTCCCTCACATCTCGCCCTCATTTTCAAAAATGACGTCACATCTGCACATCTACTCTGCTTTTTTTAGTTCATAAACAAACAATGAAGACGGTGTGATTTTCAAACCATGAAAACGTTGCAAGTTCACATCTGAATTCGTTGTCGTTTCATCGCATCTTACTGCAATTCTCCGATAAATAAGTACCTGTATTGATGTATTGCGCAAGTTTTTACATAATATTTATTTTGTACTCAATGTGTTAGGAAAGTCATAACACATAACTGACATAAATAAAAGTAGCTCAAGGTCTTTATGGGTTAAATTTCATTTCTTTAACATAAATAACATGTCACTATCCCTTTCCTCTATATATTTTTGTGTAAACTTCAAATAGACCAGAAGACTCACAATATGAGCAACAGAGCATAATATGAAATATTTTTCTTTGCACATATATAGTCATATCGCACTCCTAGAAAGTGTTATGAGTCAATAAAGTCTGCAGACAGTCGAAAGCCAAACCCAGACTTCTGAGATCCAAAAGAGGATGAAAAGTGCAACACAAGCCAAATGAAGAAGCAGGGACAAGTAAGTCACTTGAAGCAGTATCCATTAATAGTATGTGCAGAACCTTTCACGACTCTCCCCTGGGTATGTGATCCTAGTGAGACTGTAAAACTTGGCATTTGTCGAGAGCTTCCATTTAGCTCGCAAGAAATCATACAGTGTTGTACAGTAGCAAAAGGTAATGTCACTGCTAAAAGACACATGCAGGAATCCAAAAAAACAATTGCTTTTTTTCTCCCAAGACAAATAAGGCTGTTTCTATTTCCCACAGTTAAATGGTTCTCAAAACAAACAAGGTAAATGCTGCAAGACTTTGCCCTATGGACACCGCTATAACCAACCTTCTATCTTAATCCTTTTCGCTCCCTCCCACTTCTTACATCTATTTTCCTCTCTCTGCTTGGCAATTAAACGCAACCGCAACCAGAGGCATTAAAATATTGGAACCCAAATTTGGATCTACTTTCACTGCGGTGTGTACAATCATCAATCAATTAGACTAGTTAATGAGGCTCTATCTGGCTGGTTTGTTGTCCTCCGAACCTCTGTCTCTCTCCTCCCCGCCATCTCCTTTTCTCCTTCTAACTCGGTGCGGCTGAATATTCGCTCTTGACCTTTTATTGTAGTACCTCATCCCTGAAAACAAATGATCTCTGCTATAAATGTCTCTAAGGCCACTGTGAGCGAAAACTAACTGTGCAGATGCGCACACACTAAATGTGGAGGCGTTTGTGCACACGTGTGAGCGCAGTAAGACAAATTAGGCTCGCTGAAAAACACACTAGACCGGCTGTGGGAAATCCCATTGGCAGAGCAAATGCATACTGATCCACTGAACCTACAACAGACTGTGGAGCCTGCACGCACAGACATGATTCTTTATATTCTTTTAGTTTTATAGTTGAATCTGTAGTTTAAGGGGCATTTTATAACAGAAATTATATGATGAGGGTGAGGTGTCTGTGCTCTGTCCTGACCTGTGACCCCCCCCAGCCTCACCTGTCTGGCTGGATCTCCTTATGTGCCCCCACCCCCCCACCCGTAAATGGACATCCATCGGTCCTGGTGCATCTGTAGCCTGTACGTCTGTGGGAGTGGAGAGTGGAGAGTCCCCTTCACTGCGGTTCTCCTCGAGGTTTCTCTGTCTCATTGGGTTTTGTAGGCAGATCAGAACTTACACATGCAGTCAGACAGTTTCTTTCCCACAGCAATCAGGGCACGCAACATACATGACCGACCACTCACTCACTCACTCACATACATACACACATACAGACACACACACTTACATACATACAGTACATACATACACATACTCACATACATACATACATACATACATACATACACACACACACATACATACAGACACACACACTTACATACACACATACAGACACACACACACACACTCACTCACATACGCACATACACACTCACATACATATACACAGACCCTCACAAATACTTACACACACATACCCATATAAATACAGTACACACACTCACTCACATACATACACACACACACACACACACAGTACATACATATACACACACACATACATAAAGTACATACATATACGCACACACATACATACAGTACATACGTATACACACACACACTCACAAACATACATATACACACACACACACACACACACATAAAGTACATACATACTTACAGTACATACATACACACACACACTCACATACATACATATACACACACACACTCACATCCATCCATCCATAATTGTCTACACTTTTTAAAAGTATTCTCCATGTTTTTATTCATGTGAATGCACATTGTATACATTGTATACATTGTGCCAACAAATGAAGGAGAGCAACCCTTCATTTCATTGTTACTTGTTTTTTTTACAACACAATAAATAAAATTGAATCTAGAGTTGTTTTTGGAGTTTTTCCTTGCCGAGAAAGAGGGTCTAAGGACGGGGGGATGCCAAGGACATTAATCCATTTTCTTGATCTACTGTGTATTTGACTGTTGTTTGTTTTCATATTCAACTAATTCTATAAAGCCCTGTGAGACAACCTTGTTGTGATATAGGGCTCTACAAATAAAATTGAACTGAATTAAAATGCAAACACTCTGCAGAAATGCAAATTGGACTCATTGAAAAAAAAAATACATGAGAAAGGATGTGGAAAATCCCATAAGGAAACAATGCACATACTGTGAACTTCTCGTGCAATACAACAGAGTATGGAACATACACGTAGAAAGACTCTTCTTACTTTAAGGTACTTTTTTTTTTTCTTTACTTGCATACCTGCAAAACCACGCAACTTTTCTTCCCATGTTAATTTCATGCAAAGTAAAGAAAATCAGGGCACCTGTACTGGGACTACAGCGAGCATGCAAGTGACAGTTTCCTGGAAGGAGGTGTCGTTTTCATGTGGAATTGTGCGCATCTTAAGGTACAGAAGAGAAATTGAAACGTAATAAGAAGATCCAAGTCCCATGTGGTTACTGAGCTTGACAAGTGACCCACTTTCACAGAAAACACGCATCCTCTGCATTGAAATCACCTCCTGTGCATCCATTTCCAGCTTCCTTCCCTTGGCGTCACTCCTCTCCATCACAGGTCACTTCACACGCATCTTCCTTAACATTCATAAGCCAGAGTGATCCTGTGCACATGCAGCCATTTGACTCATCCAGCGACACTTACGAAGACTAAATAGTACACACGTCGCACTGCTCAAAGGTACCTTTTATGAGCAATTTGTGTTGGTAACAACCTCGGAGTAATCACAGCTTGCCTCTGTCCTGATCTAACATCTGCCTCTTGAGATGTTAAATGTCTTGTTTCTTTGTGTTCAGGAAGCTTTTAATTGGCAAATTCCTGGTGGGACTCCTAATTGGTGCCTTATTAGTGTCAAGTCTGATAGAACAGTCAATCACCTTGGTTGGTACGTGTTAAAAGGAGAAAACCCTGTTAGTCGGCAGTTGTAAAAAACATTATGGTCTGTCACAGGTGCCTCCTTAAACTGATTAAAATGTAAAACAGTTTTTTTCTTTATAAAATACAGAATTATCAAATGAGTCCTGATTTAATCCAACAAAACTATGTTCCAAGTTTCGTCTGGAATACACCTGTCAGGATGTTCCGTTCACCTTGACGCTGCAGTGCTTCATAGTTTTTAGCATCACTGGGCAAGAATTTTACCGTTAGTTCTCGGCATATACGGCAGATTTGGACTGAGAGCAGACAGGAAGGAAAACAGACGGTGTGTATTGTCAGATTTTGGCATTTTTACCTCACTCTCCCCCCAAAGGGGAGACGAAGGGTTTTGTTTTTGGGTTTGTTTGTTTGTTTCTTTGGTTGTTAACACTCTGGCAGCAAAAGTATTGGTTGAATTCATACTAAATTGGGTTTATAGATTCCCAGTGATGCAGAACAGATGTCATTATATTTTGGAAAGAGTAGGTCAATGTTTTCATTTTTCTAATTAAAAAAAAATCTTTATATATATAAATATTTATATATAATGGGTGGAATTTCAAATGACTGTAGCAGCAAAACTATTGGTTGAAATCATACTAAATTAGGTTTCTAGATTCCCAGTGATGCAGAAAAGTTGTCATTACAAAAGTAGAAAAGTAGATCAAATTTTTTTTTAAATAAATGTTTTAATTCCTTTCTCCCCTCATTTATAATGGGTGAAATTTCAAATGTCTACAAAAACATTCAATTCATTTCAATTTACTCCTGGACGCCTCCCTGATGAGGTGTTCTGGGCATGTTCCACCGGCAGGAGGCCCTGGGGAAGACCCAGGACACGCTAGAGACTATGTCTCTCGGCTGGTGTGGGAACGCTTCGGGATCCCACCGGATAAGCAGGACGAAGTGGACAGGGAGAGACAGGGGCATCAGCTGGATCGATGCCAAAATATGATACTCTACGTGAGGGGCGGGGTTTGTTGTGCCTGGAACCACTTGTTTAAGCCCCATTTCAGCCTAAAACCTGAACCTACACACAGTTAAGCAACTTAATGGTGAAGACAACACTTTTGGGAACGTCCTCTTTGAAACATTCATTCATTTCCTGAACTGTTTAATCCTGGGGAGGGTCACAGAGGTGCTGGGTACCATCCAGCCAACAACCATCCAGGCTATATTTATATATATCCAGGTATTTCTGAAAACGGAGACTCCCCCTCTTCATTTAAAAAAACCAAACAAACAAACTTGGAGACATGACTGTTTTCAGAAAAGTCTATTTTATACGGTCTTGTATATCTATACCATCAAACGCATGCCAGACCTGTAGATGTCAGTGTTGTGGGACTATCGAGTACCACTAACCAATCAGAATCCTTAAAAGAATCACAAAACGTCACTTCTGATACGAACCTATAGTGTAAAACTGTAGCACAAAAGCTGTATTTTATATCAAGTAAATACACAAACTTCCTGTTAAGCAGGTTCAGCGGGCGCTAAATAGCTAAGATGCTAACGTTTGCTAAAAAACTTCCTTATTTTTTCATATAATCCTTATAACTTCACTTATCAGCTCCACCTTCTTCCTCTAAACTGTATCATCACATGTGAACTTGCTAGAATATTTCCTTCAAAAACTGCGAGAATCTGTTGTCACGTTTCCCTATGTTAATACACAAACGCAAAAAACACAGATTTACAGAAATCTCCACTTTGGCTGGAGTTTTAAGAAACCTTCATTCTTGGTGTGCATGCCCATCGTTGCCGTGTAAACAATTAACAAAAGCAGAGAAAAATCTGTTTTCAGAAATCCCCTCACTCTCACATTCACACCTTTGGATATTTTGTTTGATCGTTAACCTGTGAACCACTTCTCTTCAAAAACGCATTCCATGTTGCATGACGATATGATCCTTTTTAAATTGCGCTGGTGACATTTCATTTTTGCGTATAATAGTGTTATAGTTTGTCCGCACCTGTTCAGATGAATCACTACAGTGAACAACAAAAAATATAAATATTTTTAAAAAAAAAGACGATGGTAACATTTAACTCCGAAAATGTTAGGAAGTATTGACAGGCTATCTTCGTAAATAAAAGAACAAAAAAGTGCCTCATTATGAAGAAGATGAGCAAATGGTGGATTTTCAAAGGTCAAAAGAATAATTATAGCTTTGAAAAAGAGGAATTTGAGAGCTGATATCAACCCCACACCTCCACACAAAATGTTGACGGAGAAAATGTGTTATACGTCTGAAAACTAACAACTCAATTAAACATCACAAGCTCAAGCTGACAATTTAAATCCAATAAATTGTTATTGTTTCCACTTTAGGAGCTTCACATTAACCCAAGGCCACCTTCTTCTACATGTCTTCTGTATGTTTAGATTGGTAAACAAAACTCATTAAGCTCATGCTGCTTTATCCAGAAAAATGTAACTAACCTCATGCTACTTGAGTGTATTTGTGTCGATCTGATTCATTTCTGTCTCGACAAATATTTAACCGACAGAAAAAGTAAGAAAAAGGTAAGAATCTTGACTCTTTTTCAGGTTTTATCCGTCTTTAAAACCTCCTTCTATACAGCGGGAGGATCCTGATGGCTTGGAATGACACCGCCGGACGTCGTCACCCCTGTGTTTCACACAAAAGGGAACTTCACAGGTTCGTTAAAGTGACACAGGTGACTTGTTTCGAGCATTTTCTGATTCTCACTTTTCTATGATGGTGCGGTGAACATGCTCCTGACAGCTGGGGGTGTCACTGTCGGATAGCGTCCCCACTGTGTCCGCTAACAAAGTCACTTCGCACGTCAATTAAACTGGAACCGGTCACATGTGGTTTGAGTTGACGCGCGTTTTAAAGGCGTAAAAACTCTTTTGTTTTCATGGAGGGTTGAAGCAGGTGTTTTGCCACCATCATCCATGAACAGCAACAAGTGAGTGAAACAAAGCTAAACATTAACGCGGTTAAAACGTGATCGACGTGCTTATGCGTAATGAGGGGAAAGATTTCAACGCTTAGCACCGACTGGTTTAACTGGTAACTGGTTAATTAGCTGCGATACACTGCACTGCACAGCTGCTTCTTACAGCTTTTCAGCGAGAACCTTCTGGGATTCCAAACGATGTCACGGAACATATTTGATCAAATGGGGCTAGATATTCCCCTAAGGAGCAGACGCCAAAAGGGTTATGAGACAGCGATTATTGGACTTACTGTACATTTACCAGGTGGTTAGAATCACAAAATGGGAATGTTGTTCTGCAGCTGCTGAATTGTATGAATAAATAACTGTTGCTAACAAGCCATATTGCCATATCATCATAAAATATGAATCTCTTTCAGACTGCTATTATAACAGGCTGCCTAGGTTAAAAAAAAAAAAAAAAAGACCCTCCCTTAATCTCATAGGTGATAAAAATTGCCAATCATATCCTCATATCCATTGACAATCTCTGCTTATAACAACAAAAGGGTGTAAAGTATTGGGAAAAAATGGGACTTTCTTTCAGTCTGTGGACAGTAAACAGTATGGAAATGTCTGAATGGACCTGTGACCATTTGTTTTTGTACCTTTCACTAAAAAATACAAAAAAAATTAAGTATAAAAAAACTGAAAATAAGGATTCAGGATGAACTTGAGTTTCAAAATATGGCCATTATTTTTCATTACTGAAATTAGAGCCTAAATGCTAAAAAAAAAAAAAAAAAAAAGGGTTTTATTTAAAATATATATATATATAACAATTTGAAGTTTTTTGCATATTTATTATCAGAAACAACTGTAAATGTCCATAACTAAACTTTTTGAAATATATTTTCGACTATTATACATGCTTTTTGGTCTTGAATATTCAGTAACTTCATATTTTTTGTTACTTCCCAGTGCTACTTAGCCCGTGGGAGTCTCTGAAACAGTTCCTTTCTACTACTAAAGTGTTATATAGTGCAGAAAAGCTCAGGATGTCAGCCTTCCGATGCCATTCGGATGTTGTAGATTGTAGATGTCGTAGAACATTTCAGGACTTACAGTGACTTAAATGCTATAAAGTGTAAAATGCAGCACTGGAGAGTCTGCAGTTGTTAAAGGGTTAAAGCTCTGATTTTCTGATTGTAAAATGATTCTAATTCTGTTGAAAAAAATGGACAACTTCCACAAAAATTTTTTTTTTTTTTTTTTTTTTTTTTGGTAACCCAGTGTTATCAATTGTAATTATATCAATATCTTCAACTTTTTTCAAGTTATAGCACTTGGAAATGTGGCCCATTATAAACCAATGGGGACTTGGAAAAAACAAAACAAAACTAGAAAATTCAATTCAATAATCAGTATTTCCCAATTCTTAACCCTTAACCCTTAACCCTAAAGATGTTTAACCACAAATATCAAATCATTCCGACATGATTTTAGAGAAGATTCTTGAAAAATTGTTTTATGGACAGACGGATGTCAGCTGATACTAAAAATGCCTTTAAATGTACTTGACATAAAAGCTGCTATGCAACATGATGCACATTAGTTCTGTTTGGAAACACAGATGTATGTTCTACTGTTCTGTGTAGGATCCTAACAGGGAAGATGTACAGCTTAAATACGACCGCATGAAGGTGGAAAATAGCCTGTCATTTTTATTAGTCTTTCTTTCTAACACTAGCTTTGAGGCATGTGGTGATTAACCTCCAGATGTCCTCCATTAAAGAAATCCAGACAATAATTGGAACAAGGTGTACGTCTCCACCGCCGATGAACCATCCGAGGGAATGTATCATGCCACAATTACTAATTAGAAAATAATCGCAATTGAATAGGAAGACTTCTTGAATTCTTGTTTCCTTCGCTTATCTCATTATTTTCTGATGATTTAACAATGTAGCTCTGATTTGATCCTTTTCTGCCGGTAATATTCTTACTTCCTATATTGCCGTCTTCATATTGATCCCATTTTCAAACCCATTTGTTTTCACCTTGGCTTTTGAAACCATGTGAGATGTTTTAAAATGTATCATCCTTACTTTGCTGTTTTACTTGGTTTGATTGCTCTTATTCTTAATTACCTCCGCCAAGGAGGTTATGTTTTTGCCAGTGTTTGTCTGTCTGTCTGTTAGCAACATAACTCAAAAAGTTATGGACAGATTTTGATGAAATTTGCAGGTTTTGTTGGCAATGGCACAAGGAAGAAATGATTAACTTTTGGGGGTGATCCAAAAGAAATCCTGGATTCTGGATCACT
>JAPSES010041733.1:0-12256 GCA_029822895.1 Maxillicosta whitleyi
CCTTTTTACAGGCAACTAACATTATTTTTAATATATATCTATCATCTTTCAACACAACATCTCCCGTAGTGACACCAAGATATAATAATGTACAAGATTTAATCAAACCATATCCCAAAGTAAAAACAAATTTAGTCCAATCTTTGTGTTCTTCTGATCATAACTTGGTTTGATATGAACGAGGCGATCACTGTTGGATAATTGTTGAAATGATTCCAACTAGAAACAAATGGTCCAGAGTTAAAGGGTTGACGCCAACATCACTTGATCTCCATTTGATGGTCCAATAATCAGTGACTGCAGGTAGTGATGGTTGGAATGAGACGCTGCAGACCTACTGCTGACTTGTGCATCAAGCTATTTTTTCTTTCTCCGTAGGAGGCGCAGAGAGAAGCTCCAGGCCCACCTGAAGGAAAACCGCAGTCTGAAAAACTACACTGCGAATGCCCTGGATGCCAAGATGAGGGCTCCGAACAGCAACCTGCAAATGCATGAGGTGACGACTGTTGTTTTGACTTTTTTTTTTTCCTCCTTTCTGTTGCTTCAGTGTTAAAGACGCCTGCATATAAACATATATGTGGAATGCAGTATTCATATGTGTAAACCCACGCAGTTTCTCTGAAGTGTGCTAGCGTGGTGTTGTTTATAGAAAATAGCACAACTTGGATGTAATTGACCATTAGGGAATCCACTGTCCAGTCATGTGATCAAAACCATGAACATAGGAGGCCTGTCAAGCTTCAAAAACAAATGGAAATACCAATAGATAATTTGTAGGTTGGAGGGGCATGTGGTATTTTTCACTTTTCTGAATCTTAACAGGACAGATGGGTTATAAACGGTGTGGGAGAACGGACTCATACTTGAATCCGTCAATACTCGTTATGTAGAGATTTACTGAGAAGTCTGGACGTTCCTACCTGACCATGGACCTTGAGTATGGATTTTAATGTGAGGACGTTTCAGAACTTGTGACGGAATTTTTCCAATATTATTGACAATATACAGATCAGGGAAATAGTATCAGAGCAGCTGTAAACTATAGAGACGGGAAGAGCTACGGCGTGTGCTTTTAGAACAGGGTGTAAATGAGATCAGAGGTCCTCGTTCACTCCAAGGCAGAATGTTAAATAACATTAAGTACAAAGACAAACACACGTCTGTCTTCTAACCATCATCTCTGGTGCCTTCAGGCTACGTGGGATTAGTTATTACTATTTAACCTTTATGAACTGAATTAACTAACAGTGTTTGATGTGTCACCTTGGAGCAAACCCAGGTGTTTTTATTGATCTAATTAGTGCTTTATTGTTAACATAGCTTTAAAATGCATACGCTAATTGTTTTGTCTACTGGGCCGACTGCATTGTATTAATATTACTATTATTTTAATCAGGGGTGTCAAACATACAGCCAATCATAAATTTATGAAACGCAAAAAATTGCACTAAAAATATTTTAAGGTTGTCAAAATCATTTTAGTTTAGGGATCACATTATTTAATGGATAATTTGTAAACATGTAAACATTTTCATAATGTAATTTTTTACTTTTTTCACTCTAAAATATGGAGAAAAGTTTGAAGTAGAGACTATTTCTAGGTTATTATTTTATTATTTTACTGGTCCAGCCCACCTGGTATCACAGTGTCATCCTCATAAAATAACTTGTAAATAAAGTAATTTTTCAGGAAACAAAAAAACTCAACCAGAAAATTAAGTATTTTATGATTTAGATGAAAAAAAAAAAAAAAACATATTTTAGAAAGGTGAGCTGTATGTGGCACATGATCTAAATCAATAATCATCAGTATTCAACATTGCAGATTTACTGTTTATATTCTTATTAAAAAAAAAAGTATGTTTCATTGCCCAAGAAAAGATAATCAGGAAGTAGACATACGGCATACATATTTAGTATTAGCATCTATCATGGAAGTCATTAGCCTCCTGCAGGTTGTAGCTGCATATGAATCAGTAGGTTTTCTCATCTCCACCTGGCCACTTAGATCACACTCACAGGTCTTCCTGCCAGCAATCGTTCAGTGGTTTGGGAGCACGGCGCCCGCTCGCCACGTCATTCATCATCTCCTCAGCGCTGTTTCTCTTCACATCTCTCCCAGATGTGTGTCCTGGAGTAGCTGGCATGGAAAACATTACCTTAATTTGAATGTCACTCAAAACCAGGTCTTCTGCCGCCTTGGGAGTCCGTGTGCATGTTCTGCGTGTGTGTCTGTTCATGTGCAAAGTCCCTATTTTTGATTTTTTTTCCCCACTGATATTACATGTTTTTAATGCAAAAGTCTCCAGTCTGGTATGAAAGATGTGACACAATGCTTTATTAGATAAACTGTACATTTCCTCCAAGGGCAATATAACCGTGGTTTAACATTAACATGAGCCACAGCACATTTAACTGTATACCCAAAGGATCCATCATAAACAAATTAGCATAGAGCAGCAAACACAAAACCATATCCTAAGATGTACAGGTCTATAAAGTCTCTTTACAATTCAACAGATTTATAATAAATGCAAATGGAAAGACAAATCTGGGGAAATGGTTACAAAATAAATATATGTAGATATTGAAGAGTCTTTTTTTTTTTTTTTTTTTGCATGTTTATCCCATAAAGACCCAAACAACTATTGGAAATCTAAACCATTTACTGATGGAATAAACTGTTTAATACCTGTTGATCCACTAATCCTATCAATCTGTGTAAGTAATTGATACAAAAATACAGTTCTTCATCCTTTCATGGTCATCAGATACGACTTATTTATACGTTCAGTATAGTTACCATGGAAACAGTCATCTTCTACAACACAGATCCAGTAAAACCCATGGAGTTGGATTAAGTCAAATATTCCAATTTTTGCCAAATAATCTGTCAGTTTACTCAGTTTACTTTAATGAGGATCTAAATGATCAGCGAAATTAAATGTAGGGAATTATAATGATTTTATTGGAAAAAAAATATAATAATAAAAATAGAGCAAATAACATTACAATATATGGTGATAAACTATTTAATAAAAAGTTAAATGGAGAGAAAAATAAGTAAGGAAGTGCCACAAAAGCAGCCCTGGGTCTTTATGGGTGAATGCACTTGTATATGAGCACCATTGTGTGGCTTCAGGTCATTAATCTCCTGTATCTGTGCTCGATGACCAATACCTTTACCATAAACCCAAAGACAGAAATCCAGTGGCATGGCGTCTAGTGAATGAGGTGTCATGGGAATTGGACCATCCTTTCCAGTCCACTGGTCTGGAAATGTTTGATTTAGGGACCCACCAACATGTTCCCAGTGTGGTGGTGCATCTTCTTGGAAAATGATGGTTGGTTGAAGGTCATCCAGATGTACTGACATATATTCAGTCAAAAGGTCAGAGTAAACATTTAACAGAATCGATTTCATCAACAGGGTACCTGGAATACACAAATCTAATGTGATTAAAACTGTGATAACCTCTGAGTAGATAAAACAAATATGATTAACCCTGTAACACCAAACGTATCATATTTGATACATTCACGAAACAGTGTGATTTTTTTTTTGTTGAAAATAAAAACGGTCTTTCCAGTGACACTACGAGACTGTCATTAATGAGGAAGGAGACTGAACTTTGCTAATTTTGAAAAGGGATTACCAGTTTGTTCGAGATGTTTTGTGCTGTAACGTTTTTGTTTGTTCAAATAAAAAAAATGTTATTTAACCTTTATTTTACCAGGTAAAATCAATTGAGAACAGCTTTTCATTTACAATGATGACCTGGCAATAATAACATTTGGGCATTGAGACCTGATGTGTCAAATATGATACAAACCTGAAACTCATACATGGAAATTGATATTTGGAAAAATAAAACCTGTTTGGGGTTGTTCAGATAAATGTTCCAGTTTAAAGAACTGGAATATTCTGTCAATTATTTCATTGTTCAGCCCTCACAGGATTAACATATTTCACAAACTGCTTTTTTAATGAATTATTTAAATTGTAACGAGACTTTGTGGACACCCTGTACTTTTCATCTTTGCAGAATATGAACAATACAAACAGAGGAGTAGGTCCCATCAAACTGCAAACAATATGTGTCCACTGTCAGCAGATGTCATTGTTCTGGACACAGATACAGAAGCTGACACTGACAGAAGGATGTTTAGGAAAAGTGTTAGACTTGAACAAAACCTACAGCAGATCAGAAAAAAGTCAATATTTCTATACTGGACATTTTCCCCGTTTGTGGGGGTTGACCCGGCAGCGACACATTCACATGTTGATTTGTCACAGGTTTTTACGTCGGATGCCCTTCCTGACACAAACCTCTGTATTTATCTGGGCTTGGGACCAGAACAGTGACACACTGCCCCCTAGTGGACACAGGTATAGGTGTGTATAGAGTAAAAGGCCTGTGGTCCTGGAGAAAAAAACAGACAGCAGGGGGCGTAACCCCTCCCAGCTGTCTGACCAACCTACCTGAGCAGCCAATCAGACACGTCACAGCAACATCATGTGACACTTCTGATGAAGGCAACAGGAAGTATGTGAAACTAGTAAAGCAGGTAAACCAACAACTGCACCTGTCTGGTAAACCAACCATCTGTAATCAGTGTTCTAGTTAGTGCAAAGTGGCATAGCGGCCCGTGACGCTAACATTTTGACCCGATATGCTTATTTTCAGCACAGTGTAGTGGCATTTTGACTGTAATTGTTTGCCCAGATCAAATATGAAAAATGTTTCACATGCGCGCAAGCTGGACTCTTTAGCAAATCAACCCCAAAGGCGGAGCCAGAATTATGTGGGCGGAGCCGCTAACTGAAAGGTCCAAACTTTCCACTTACATATAAAAATTCACCTTCTGGTTCCATTAAAATGGCCAATTTTTTGCTTAAATTTTAGAAAGCACCATGTCACCCAACCCCCCCTCCCTCAGTCACTGCAACACCCCCACTCCTATATAACCCTAGCAAGAACCCTGGTAATCACTGTAAGAGATATAAAACTTTACCTAAAAAACATCTTTCCCTGTTCTTTCGACGTATGAAAAAGCCTTAACTCTCAGTCCTTCACATCCATGTTCACAAACACAAAAACCTACAATAGCGTCATAAGCACGAACACTTTAACTGGTTCTGAAGCGCAGATAACAAGGCACCAATAAAGCCTTAAAAATGATTCCATCTACGTTGAATAAACACGTCTCCAAAGTAGAATGGACTGAACGGAGTCCGACCACAGAAGCACCGTCGACTTTAATCTCAAGACTCCACTTTTAAATCATACAGACGTTTCTGCCCGAGGAGCTCTGCTTGAGTTTCACTTCACAAAAGCTTCACTATATCGGTTAAGATATAGCTTGGAGAGTTAACCTAAGCTTGAAAGCAATCTGTAAAATCTGGAGTTTGTGAAGACGGTGTGTCAGGTGTGTCTCCTCATATTACCTTCAAACCCTGCGTTCTGCCGAAGACAAACTACCTGGCTTCCAAACCTCAGACAGAAGAGGTCGGAGACAATAGACTCCAGTCATTTAAAGTCTCAAAAACAGTCAAATGTCAACATTTCTCAGAATTACACTCATATGGGACTAAACTGCAGTTGTGATCATTGTTGAGCACCTCGGAGGCAGTGTTTTCACTTGTATTCTGTTGGCAGAAGCATGTAATCATTGTGAATTCTTGTTGTAACAGGCAGTTCCAGGCACAACAAGCCCCGCCCCTCGCACATATTGTAGCCTATTTTGGCATCGATCCAGCTGAGGTCATGGTGTCTACACATGTGCTCATATCAGCATATCAATTTTCTCTATATATGTTCGAAGTATGATGTAAAGTGAACATTTTTTCATATTTTTGTAGACAATCCGAATGTCACCCATTATAATAAACGGAATTTAAAAAAAAGATTTAAAAAAATTCAAAAAAAATGTGAAATTTAACCTACTTTTCCCAAAAATATATTCTTCGAGTCCCTGGCAATATATTAACCAAATTTGGTATAAATGCACCAATAGTTTTGCTGGTACAAAATTTTGCCCATTTTAAGTAAATGTAGGAAAAAAACAGATTTAAAAAGAATTAATAAAAAATAGAAACTTTGACCTACATTTCCCAAAATGTAATGAGATGCATTCTGGGACACTGGCAATCTATAATCCAAATTTGGTATGAATTCAACCAATAGTTTTGCTGCTAGAGGATTAAACAAACAAACAAACAAACAAACCGAACCACAAACAACACCCCTTGCCTCCCCTTTGGGGGCGGGGCGATTATGTACATGTGTGAAAAGAATGAAATTTGTGTATATGCAACCAATGATATGTTGTCCATAGTGTCATTATAGGGCTGCCTCTGAGATGCTCATAAATGATCACAACTTTTAGTATGTGCTCTAAACTGCAAAGTCAGTTATTATTAGCCTCATAGCATAATTAAACAAAATTAAAAGTTTACGGAAAGTCATACACTATATGCACAAAAAGATTGGGACACATTGAATTATTTTCTAACAAGGGGTGGGATACAAAACAATAATGACAAATATCATAATATAGTTGTATATCGTAATAAGTATCATTACATTGCAGTGATTAGTTTTGTTTAAATTGTTATCTTTGCCTACAAAATGCCTCATAGATGTTTTTTTTTTACTTAATTCCTCTCTCTCTCTTTTTTTTTTTTTTTTTTTTTAGTCCGTGACTATGATTTTAATTGTTGTACCCCGAAATTACCAAAACTTTTTTTTCATGTTCTGACTGTGAATGATATGTGACATGACACAGTCTGTAACAGGATCTGTGCTGGAGCTGGATGTTAGCTAACTATTCATTTTATAGTGCACAGTAGATCATGTTCCACACTGTTGCCTCTGTAAAGGATGTCACATTCTTTCATTTGATGAGAAAATCCACCGTATAGAACTAAAGGCACGGGCTTTTATAACGGATGGTACCTGAGACGTTCAGCGAAGGAGCTCGTTTTTAAAGGGATGTTATGATCAGCTGGAAACAAAACTAAGCGAATAACACATACATTTCTTCACATTGTTCCATGTTGTGTTTTTAAATGTGTTTTCTGCCTCATAGTGTTTCTTAGTCAAAACAAAGGGAAAATATGTCAACTATTCAGTGCTATGCATTTGGAGCCTTTACCTGAGAGGTGAATGTATCTTCATACTGGAAAGAAACAACAACACACAATATAGAGGTTTCTTTGTTCCTAGAATCCATAAGAAATTGGTAACAGATCATTTCTATACAAAACTCCATGTGACTGGAAGAACCTCCCACTTTTGTGAGATTTCACCTATATTTCCTTGCATACATAATAATAATAATAATAATAATAATAATAATACATTTAATGATTTCCTGTGTGGGCTTCTCTTTAAGTGTTGGTGTATTTTGTCTTTTCTATATCAACTTTTTTACTATTACGTTTTATTTTTTATCGTTTTGTTTTTTGTTCACTACTGAGGATTTGGGTTGTGGGTGGGAGTGAGAGAGGGAGCGCTCTGTGTTTGTACATATTATATATTGTTCTATTTTAAGCGTTCCTCTGTTTTTAGGACCATCAGAAATAAGATGCTGCATGTCAAGATATAATTATATAGAAAAGCCATTAGTTTCAACTGATGGGGTAGCTCAGTGGATAATGCCACTGACTTTAGTACAGAAGGTAGTCAGTTCTAGACCCAGGTGATCCATTGGGAAGAGTTCTCTACATTAGGTGGAAACGCTCCCTGTTTCAGAACAACTGCTCTAAACAGGACAGGTCTGAAAGCACCCTTAATCTATTCAGTTCCATTGCTTTTACATTTATGAGCATTACACAGCAGCAGTTTCCAAACAGTCCAGTGTAGTGTCCATGCACTTTAGTTACTTAAACTATGATGGAAATGAAGGTGCTGCGCAGCTCTTTAGCTTAGGGGAGAAAAAGAATAATGTGTCCATCTGCATCTACACAAGTGTCTGTATTTGAACGGTAGAGTTTTCCAAAGCACCTGTACATTAGTCTCTGCAGATCCCTTTACTTTATTCAAATACAGAGGGTCAGCCTTCCCTGCAAATGACACTTTCATCCAAAGGTTATGACTGCACTTACTGCAAGCATTAGCATTAGTTTCACACAAAAGTAAAAAGCGATTAAATATTAAATGTTTGAGAACAGTGAGAAAGCACAGACATAATTTAAAAAAATAATTTTCTAGCTGCTCTATTAGCATTGGCCTGTGAATCACTGATTAGTCTTTACTGACTGTACAAAATCTATTGTTTGAAGAAAACAAAGCTGATCTTTAGTACATAAATGTTGCTTTTAAATCTTGTTTTATTTATTTCATTTCCACAGGAGCCTCTGGGAAAGTTAAATGCAAATGAATTTTATTTGTTTATTTTCTGCCTACACAACCAGAGTCACATTGATTTCTGTCTGCAGGCAATCAATTACCAAAATATCTGAACACAGAGAAACAAGCACAGGGTCAATGGTGTTTTAATAGCATGCACACAAAACTGTGTCATACACAGCAGGCAGTGAGCCACTGAATTCCACCCACACGCATTTTTATACTCTGTTCATGCTCGTTTAATGTTGTAAAATCAAACAGTATTTTTATTTCCCCTGATCTTTTTTTTTTTTTGTTGCATATGGAGATAATGTTGTGTCACATTTTACAAATGTTCAAACGCTCAACCAGTCATTCATTCAATTTAATTTGGTGTGCACATACAAAAAAAAAAAAAAAAAAAAAAAACCACAATGCAATTGAAAAAGTAGGGACTGCTGCCACAGTACTGTCGCAGGAAATATCAGTTTGTCTTTTGCCACAGAGCCAATCACACGATCCAAATCACTGTGAGCGTGGTCCCAGTGGCAGATTTATATTCATCACAAACAAAGGCAGATTCCTCACGTGAAGCAAAGCAGTTGGACGTTGTTTTCCTGCAGACTGAAACTGAGAGTGTGAACAGACAAAACCAAACCAACTTCTGCTAACGGGTCCCCTTTGCACCACAGTACTGTGGCAGGATGGTTAACGCCACTGACTTTGGTGCAGAAGATGGCTGGTTCCAGACCCAGGTGATCCTTTGGGAAAGCTTCTTTATGCTATACATCCCAATAGCCACAAGGGGGTGCAAGTCTCATTGTGTCGGTTCCAGAGCTGCCAACTTTTCAAAAAACCTTGGAGTGAGATTCTGTAGGACCTGACAATTACCAAGAAATGGTAGAACTGAGAACTATATTTTTTTTACCCTTCTACTTTGAGCTTTGCGGTGGGAGTGCTACGAAAAAAATACAACGTATGAAAGCGTATCTGCCGAACATATTTGTTCAATATATATGTCAAATAGATGAATTGCTGTTTGTCGTTAGTGGAAATATGCCTTGAATAGGTTTGAATTCGTATGATTTGGGGGATAAATCAGCCCCATACCGTTGGATTCTTCTCCTTTTTTACGACTCCACATACAGTCACTCAGGATGATGGCAGCAGGACGATCCATCCTGCAGTGGCCAGTTAGAGAAAATGACTACTCCTGATTAGCTCCACAGGGCCCTTTGTTGGAAGCGTTTGATTAAGCAGGAAACTAAAGAGCAGTTCCAAGTGAACAAGTCTTTCTCTATCAATCAGATTTTACCGCCCTATCATGAATTCTCACACATTTTCCACAGAGTCTATGTGCTGTCGCTGGCGTAATTAAAACTGTTGTGTCTATATCATGAACGAGGCCATCCTGAGCTGATCTGGGGAGGGGGGCGTTTTATGTGTAGCTGCATGTGTGGCTGCGTGTTTATAACGCTGTAAAGCTTTGTTATTGATGCTGCCATCGCTGCACGAATCATAAACATCATCTTCTGGTTCCCTCTGGATAAACTGTCAACGCCACAGGCATCCGGTGCATTCTAGTCCCTATCTAGCAGATTAAAGCATCCATTACAGTAAACGTACACACACACACACACACACACACACACACACGTCCATTAATATGTGTCGTTATATGCTCTGGTCCCAAATGTCCAGACACGGCATGCGTCCCTGTCAAAGAGATGATTACTTTTGCCTGTGGTATCAGCGCCCATTTATGGAGCTAAAGAGCACAGGGTTCCTGCATCAGCGCAAGAAAACATTACATTTATAAATAGTCGGTATTGCTGTATAACACATGGACACAGTTTGTGGTTTAACCTCAAGCACTTTCCTGAAAGCCGACATCTATTTTCAAAGCCAAGCAAAATGGACAAAGAGCATCATGTTGTCACCATTAACGCACTCCGACTCGGAAGCAGAGCTCTTTGTTTGTGCATAGAACGTTTAAGGAACTTAAGCGTGAGGCGTTTTTTTAATGTTTTTTTCCCCCCCGTCTTGAGCTGTACAAGTAAAGCGTCGTTCCGTCAATGAACTTGGACATGTTCTGTTCCAACACGCCTTCACAATCATGAATGAATTATTTTGGTGTTTTCCTTCGGTGTGACGGCGTCCCACTTCCTTGCTTGTCCCACTGGTACATTTTTCATATGTTTTCTTTTATCGCAGGCTGAGAAATGCTGAACTGTAAAGTGGGAGCTTCTGTATCAATTAGCAGCTGGGATGTGTTCGTGGTGTTCAAACAGCGGCGAGCGAACGAGATGAGAGGGGTTTTAGCAGCTACAGCACAGACGCAGAGGCAGAGGGGTGGTGTTGGATTTAACTAATCACTCCTTCAATATATTGGATTTTCAGTCTATTATTATCGAATATGGAATCTTTTCAGCTTCCGAATGCACTATTGAAAGAGGTGCTTTAGTGACTCAGTATAGGGTTTAATGAAGTTGAGCTGGGTAGTGATTTTTATTTATTTATTTTTTTAGATTTGTAGAGTTTGCAGAATATATAAATGTTACATAAACAAACAGACTGAAAACATCATTACCAAGGGTTTAGGTTTGCATACGGGTGGATCCTTCAGGCGGTAAAGTCTGTTGGAGCTACACTTGGAGAACCGGAGTTATACTATAATAACTACTATTTTGTGATGCACATACAGCAGCACACATGGGTCCATCTATGTCAATACAGTTTGCACTCAGTAGCTTTTATGGGCTCAGTTCTATCAGAATCAGAATCAAAATGCCCTTTATTGTCATTTCACATTGTAAAACGAAATTGGAGCGTCTCCCATCAGTGCAAAATGTGTAAAAAAAAAAAAAAAAAAAGTAAAATATTACTTAAAAAAAGTAAACAAGTAAGATATAAGATACAATATTTACAAGGTAAAGATAAAATATAAATAAAGATAAAATATGTGCCTTAATACAATGTTTACAGATATAAATTCAGTTTTATAGAATATAGACAATAGAGACTATAAGACCTACACCTATGAATATAATCTGATGCTAATATAACTTAATATCTGCTCAAAAATAAACTTGTAACATTTATAATTTGATTTCCCCTAATAGGTGTTAATTACATTATAGGTTATAGGTCTAACGTTTGCTCTACCAACTTGATTTATTTTTTTCAGATACCTACATTTCAGACATTTCGTACAGAATCGCTTTAATCAGTTTCCTTTTCTACCACAGACGTCATGTGATTATTTCATCCTAGGAATTCAGTCTAAGGTTAAAGTAGAGAGAGAACAGTATCAAAGCTGTACACTAACATATCCAACATTGAATGTTGATTTTTAATAATAATATTAAAAGAAAACTGGGAGAGAGATATGGACACAAATATCACAGGTGATCAGTGGTAAAGTACACGCGTTCATATTTTAGATGAAACTGAACTGAACTCACCGTTTTACTGCCTGATGCATGTTCTGTCTGTTTAACTTGGTTCAACAGGTGCCACATGTCTTTAGTGTTCCAGGTTAAACCAGGTTAAACACCGTAAAGACCCTTTAATATTTAGCAGAAAAACATTCAATCTGACATCACCACTAACCACCAGCATCACCACATGCATCATCGAAACAGGACAAAACACAAAAGCAGCAGGAGGCGACTGTAGCAGGAAGGATTCAACCTAACATTTAAAAGAAGTTTATGTGAGGAACAAAGAACCTGACAATAAATACTGTCTGTGGTTCTATATGAGCTTTGGAAATCAGACTGTAAAAAAATAGAAGAAACATATGGGAAAAAGAAATATAAATGAAATATAGACAGTGTTTGTTAACAAACTCACAGGTATCTCCCACGTGGGTATTAATAGTTCATTGTAAAAGTTTGTTTAGTCTGATATTTAATTATAAA
>JAPSES010041742.1:0-12254 GCA_029822895.1 Maxillicosta whitleyi
TGAATATTAACATTATTATTTTACAGGATTTATTAAAACTATCAGAGTTTTTTGGAAGAAAACATTTATATTTTTATATTTTTTAAATGTCTGGGCCTGAAAACAGGTTTTAATCTTTGGTTTCATTCTATAGAACAATATTGTATTCTAGAATAACTGTAAAAATAAAGATGACTACACGGATTTCACCTATAGAGGGTTATTTTTAGAACGTAACCCCCACCAGAAACTGAAAGTGTGTGATAAAAACCACAGCTGAACGGTGTATCGTAGCATAAGCTTAAAAATATCAATGATTTGCTGTGGTTCTGTGTGGTTCCGTGTGGTTCTGTATGGTTCCGTGTGGTTCTGTGTGGTTCTGTGTGGTTCTGTGTAGTGCCATGCGGTGCAGAGGGGCTGAGGGGCCACTGACCCGGTAAAACAGGGGCGCGGTGTCGAAAATGAATGGGACCACAAACCCCGCCGTCCGCAGGGTTTTACTCCTTTGAGAACTCTGAATCTCCAGGAACCTACAGACAGAGGGCAGTAAAGAACCACATTATTAAACACACATTACGTAACCGTAGTTTGAGCCAAGTTTAAGGGCCTTCAGTCCTGTTGTGAGGAGAACAACGGTCTGACTGTCCAGACGGTGAAGGACAAACTGGACCGTCCACCATAACTGTTCTAAGGTGTTTCTCTGCTGCTGAAAATCCTCCGTCTTTGAGGCCGGTTTGAGTGTTGTGGTTCTTCCTGTTTACGAGTCCATTCTCAGTATTATTAACAGGACAAGTGGTTAAAAGATGACTATTACCCAGTGGTCAGTAATCTTTGAACAACTAGTAAATATTGAGTTTGATGTTTGAGTCAAACATGTTTTTAAGTAACAGTAATCCCAAAGGTAAACGTTCTAAGTGTTTTACCCATAATCCCCTGAGGCGTGACTGACCTGGAATAGCAGGATAGACTGGTGCAGAACAATGAGTTTCCAACAGCGATGGGGATGAAGTGTTGGTGAAGCCAGCTGTTCACCCAGCTGTCAGGCATCATATATGATCCATAACTCATGGCACAACCTGGACGGGACACAGACACATGTGACCACGGACCCCCAAGAAAACACAACGCATTTACACAACAGCTGATCTGTGTGTTAGCAAGCATCTATTACCATACAATTATTAATAATAATCAGTAATATCATAACAACTAATATCATACACTTATTAATAATAATCAATAATACCATACAATGAAAAATAATAATCAATACCGTAAAATGTATAATAATAATAATCAATAATACCATGTAAATCACAAAACTAGCAACATGACATCATATATCACCACACTGTTAATAAGGTTTTTGTTTTTGATGGGCTGATGGAAAACCTATTTCAGTTAAATTGTTGTTTTCAATAAATTACTAACTCAAACTTTTTTAAATCTGATTTCCATTTCAAACTCTATTTAGAAAATTCTGAGGATCCAACAGTGAAAAATGTACATTATATGAACTATGGGTCCAAAGTTTTACACAATTTTTGCAGAATTTCATATAAAATAATACAGTTTAATGTCTCAGTCTGAAATTAAAACACAGAACAAATAATCAATTGCAGTTAAAAAATAAACCATAGAATGTGTTTCTGACCCAAATGTAACCCTTGGACTCCTGCCAGTCTTTGGCAGACAGAACAGTAGAACACATTCTTTGGACAATATAATTCTAAGATTGTTCTTAAAGTTCTTCCAGTTCTGGTGCAGAAGTTCCCATCAATGTGGAACACTTGTAGTTGTCTTTCACTCTTCTGTCCAGTTCATCCAAACCAGCTCCATGGGTGTGAGTCTGGACACTGACCGTCTGGTTCTTGGTTCTTCAGGTGGTTCTGGCAGAGCTTGGATTTGTGTTCTGGTTCTTCTGTAGGATCAACCCCTGACCCACTAGGCCCATCCCAGAGGGTACTGCATGGTGCTGCAGAATGCTGTGGGGGCCCTTTGGGTTCAGGGGGCCTTTCACTCTGTACAGTCAGCCACCCTCCAACTAAACAGCCCCGGACCATCACACTTCCTCCTCCATGTTGGACAGTTGATGTCACACACTGATGAACCGTCCTTTCACCTACTGGACGGTATCCAAAAGATGAAGCTCAGACTTCACATGTGGATTCATCAGTCCATCACACCTTCTTCCAGTCAAATAAACAAACAAATCTTATTATTAAAGTTAATAGTGTATTAATATATGTGAGTGTGAACAATATTATTAAAGTTAATAGTACATTTACATATATGAGTGTGAACAAATATTATTAAAGTTAATAGTACATTTATATATATGAGTGTGAACAAATATTATTAAAGTTAATAGTACATTTATATATATGAGTGTGAACAAATATTATTATCGTTAATAGTACATTTACATATATGAGTGTGAACAAATATTATTATTAAAGTTAATAGTAGATTTATATATGAACAAATATTTTTAATAGTACATTTACATATATGAGTGTGAACAAATATTATTAAAAATAATATTGTATTTATATGGGTTTCATTTTTTCCTACAAGTGATACTGACATGTTGTAAACAGTTCCATAAAATAGAATTCTTAAGCTAAAAAAATTGAGCCATTTGAAAAATGATAAGTGAAACTTAAATTTTTGACATTGAAGTTCCCTTTGGCTGGATCTGGACCCATTATCTTTTGCATCTATTTGACTAGTGTCTTTACTCACATTTAACACATCCACTTTTTTCTCCCTTTTCCACTGATGGATGCTGGGTTCCTCTGGCAGTAGCTCCTGTCTTCTGTGCATTTGCACTGTATTAACCTCTGTTTACTTACAGAACCCACAGAGCTCAAGTATCTGATTGAGCCCCCCGTATACGCTGAGGTCACCGGACGAAGAGGGGAGAACGTCACCCTGCCGTGCATGTTGAGAACCAAACCTCACCATTACAAAGTCAAATGGACAAAGCTGGAGCCTGAACAAACCGGCCCAGAGAACATAGTGATGATATCAAATAGTCGTACATCTAAGACCTATGGCCTTCTGGGACGACGTGCGTCCCTCCGTAAAGCTCACGCCATGGATGCCTCCTTGCAGCTCAACCATCTGGAGCTGGGAGATGGTGGCGGGTATCGCTGTCAGCTGGTCAACGGCATCGAGGACGAGAGTGTGGACATTACTTTAACCATTGAAGGTAATCATCTAAAACAAAGTCAAATAGGCTCAAATTTAATAATAGCACGTGTAGGAAGTGAAATGACACTGGTTTGTCTGTGTCTGGGAACAGATGGTTTTAGGGGCCAGACTTCCATATCAGTAACCCCCATCCAGGATGGAGCTGTGATGGGGTCATGTAGGGATGGGAATCGAGAACCAGTTCTTTATAAAAACTGGTTCTCAGGAGCTCAATTCTGCAATCTTTTGCCCGTTAATGATTCTGCTTAAGGATTCCACCTTCGTTTCACATGAGTGATGACAGCACACGGAAGCCGCTTTGTTGTGGTTTAGAACGTTGCCAACATGACGTCAAGGCACAAATGCTCCAAAGTCTGTCTGTATTTTAGGTGTACAGACGACACCTGAGTCACTGGAAAACTGCCAAAGCTTCCAATTTGTTCAAAGAGGGAAATTCCTCTAATATATGAAAACATTTGTCCACAGTATGAAATACATTTACAGGGATGTCACATGTTTGATACGGTACTTAGCAACACAGAGCAAACACCAGGGTGTCATCTGTCATTAGTGCTGACAGTAACGGGCCTGTGTGTTGTGTTGAGGTTAGCATCATTTCACTGCTTTCATCATGTAAATCAGCTCTATCTCCATCAAACTCAGATGACGATGACTGTCAGAGTGCATACTGAATGTATTAGATTTAATATGCACAGATGAAAATAAAAAAGACTCTTAATGTAAACAAACCCTTTCGGACTCTTTTATTCACCCAATGAGAATCAATAAAAGAATTGATAAGAGAACTGATAAGGAATCAGAACTGTTAAATTCTTATCCATTCCCATCCCTGGTAACGTTTCCAGCTCACTGCGGTGTGTGGGGTCTGGTCTGAAATTCTACAATTTTAAGTGAAAATTTCAAAAACTGTGAAGCACTTTGTGACCTCCCTTGTCTGTGAAAGGTGCTATATAAATAATCTTTACTCACTTTTTTTTTCGAATGACAAAGAAACTGTCATGTGTTCTAAGTAATCTTTCCAAAATTTGTCAGGAATGTAAATATTGTACCAACATTAGATTACACAGTGCACATGAATCCTGTTTCATTCGCTCAATAGTTTTCCTCTGACATTCATAAACTATTGTGATTGTGTTTCATGGTGTCCCATTCATGTTTAAATCCAGACGACATTTGAACTGGAACTGTTGAAGTACTTTTAGTCCTTTTATTACTTTACTGTGAGCTTCTACTCTCTCTAACCCGAAACCTCTGACGGTGTTCCTCTGGGTCTGGACCTCAGACATGAAACGATGGAACTTAATGTTTGTGCAAATGTGAACACCTTCGTATCTTGGGTTGAGTTCAGTGGTGGGAGGATCGTTGCGGATGATGTGGTCCTCTTACCTTCATTGAGCAGTGACCTCCAGCTCTCACTGAGGAGGTTCACAGCTGAGTGTGAAGCAGCTGGGATGAAGATCAGGACCTCCAAGTCTGAGACCATGGTCCTCAGCCAGAAAAGGGTTGAGTGTCTCAGGTGGAGGAGTTCACATACATCGGGATTTCATTGATGAGTGAGGGTCGACAGGCGGATTGGGGCAGCTTCTGCAGTGATGCGGACGCTGGTTCAGACGGAGCTAAGCCCAAAGAAGAAGCTCTCAATTTACTGGTGGATCTGCATTCCAACTCTCACCTATGGTCATGAGCTCTGGGTAATGACCAAAAGAATGAGGTTGTGGGTATGACTTTCCTGTGCAGGGTGGGTGGGCTCAGCCTTAGAGATAAGGGGCGTAAGAAAATATCACTTCTGCAATATATCGTGATATTTCATTTCACTGTATCGATATTAAAATGTAGTGTATCAATATTTTTTTAGGTATTTATTCAAATGCAGATATGGCGGTGGTTCATTTTTGTTTTTCTTTATTGTTTATATTTTATTTGTTAGTATTATTTAACACAGTTGTATTAATTAATGGTTATGTGAAGCGTCCTAAAAGAATTTTTACTGTCTGAGAAGCAGATGTTAGTTCATTTGTTGGGATTGTACAAAAATAATGTTATGATGTTAGTTACGAACTAATAGAATATGAACATTTGAGCAGGATCTTAAACTGTAATGACTGTAAAACACAAACAAAAAATTACCTTTTAATGGTATCATGATATATCGTAATATATCATATCATGATACTAGCATTGTGATTTGTATCGTATTGTCAGATTCTTGCTAATCCATACTCCTATTAGAGATAGGGGAGGAATTTGAACATCTGGGAGGGACTCGGAGTAGACCTGCTGCTCCTCCATGTCCAAAGGAGCAAGTTTTGGTGGATCATCTAGTGAGGATGCCTCCTGGACACCTCCCTGGGGAGGGGTTTATGGCATGTCCATCTGGGAGGAGACCTCAGGGCCGACCCAGGACACGCTGAAGGGATTATATCTGTGGTCTGGCCTGGGAACCACAACAAGAGGAAGAAGACCAGTACTAGAACCGTCATATTGTCACAGCCATAAACCTACACCTGGGTTGTGGGACTTGAATCTCAGTGTTTTCAATAAAGGACTGCTATGATTTGTGTGACTCATGGGAAACACAAGGGTTGGTAAAACTATTATGTGTTGAAATAGAAACACTGACCAGATTATTTCTGCTTCCAGGAGTCGTGTTCCCGTATCAGAGTAAAAATGGACGCTACAAATTTACTTTCCATGAGGCTAAACAAGCTTGTGCTGAACAAGATGGGACGTTAGCCACATACAATCAGCTGTACAGAGGTAATATATACTATGTGTGTGTGTGTGTGTGTTATAATAAATATTCCCCATAAATAATGCACATGTGTGTGGATGAGTTGACTGAAGGCTGTGTTTGGCAGCCTGGACCGAGGGTCTGGACTGGTGTAATGCAGGGTGGCTCTGTGATGGAACCGTTCATTACCCCATTATTCAACTCCGACCTGCCTGTGGGGGGGTGTTGCTCCCTGGGATTCGCAGTTATGGACCAAAAGACAAAAGTCATGATCGCTTTGATGCTTTTTGCTTCACCTCACTCACATCTGGTAAGTTTTGGTCTTTTTTGTTTTTGGTCTTTTTTGTCTAAGTTTTTTTTGGGGGGGGGAGTCTCTAACCCTAACCCTCAGGTAGTCCTAGTATATGTGCATGTTTCATTGCATGTTTTCTCCTCTTGCAGGCTCTGTCTTTTACGTGTCAGGCTCCTTCTCCTTTGACCAAGCCCACCACGCCTGTGAACAGCAGGGGGCTGACCTGGCGCTGGTCGGACAGCTTTACTCTGCGTGGCGTTTCCACCACTATGACCAATGTGACGGTGGCTGGCTGAAAGATGGGAGTGTCCGCTTTCCCATCAGCCACCCCAGGGAACGCTGTGGGGGGGTCCCTGAGGCGGGGGTGCGCTCATTTGGATTCCCTAACCAGAAGACACATGTGTATGGAGCTTACTGTTATAGGTAGAAAGACACGCTTACACACATTTGTACAAACGTGTCTTTTCATAATGATTATGTTTACATGCACATCATGTTCTAAATCTGACCCCCTAACCCTCTAACCCTGACCCCCTAACCCTGACCTAAACCGTAACCCTTTCTGTTCTTCCTTACTCTTAATAAATATTCCAGTAACAAAGGTGAACTCGTTCATCACACCATCCCACTACAGAATGTGCCACTAGTGTCGGTGACCAAAACCCTTTAGTTTAACAGGCAGTTGGTTTTCATTCTAAGCACAAATGTGGATATTTGACTTTGGATCATCTATCTCTATCATAGAGGATCTGTGTTTGTGCCAAAAACCTGCTGTCTGTCAGTCAGATTAGATGTAGCATGTGCCGGTCATGAATGCTAGTAGAATGGGGTTCATGCAAACATTGGTTTTCAGAATATGCAGATTAACAATAGAAATATCAAAGAAAAATAACCATGAAAACCATATTAGTTGTAAATCCCTGGTTTATGATTTGTTTTCTGTATTTTTTTAGGTTGCTTGATGTAAATAAACAGACACGTATGTAACTGACATTGATGATTCCTCAATAGAAACAGAGCTCATCCATTAAAGGAGCCTCTGAGCACGATGCCTTCACTGACCCATGTCAACATGAGAAAAGCCCAATTACCATCAGAATCTACGGTATTCACATAAAAACACACAACAGAATAATAACTATTAACAACATTAAAGACATATCTGCTTCAGGTTAGTGATCATATTCATCCAGTTAAATACATGTGACAAATAAAAATGTCTTTGAATAAAGATGTGGAGTCGTCTCCAGTAACAGAGGCTGTAATGACACATTTATGGTAGTAAAGAGCTTCTCATATTTATGTTTTCATAGAATAATTATTTAGTGTTCTAGTGAAGAAATGATGAAGTATATTAGATGAAACAGGAACAAAAACTAGTCCTGTTGAAGTTGAATGATGAGACCTCAGACACATTCAAGGCCCAGGTGGCAGATTGGAAAAACTTTACTGTGGCACCTCCTGGTGGTGGGATACATCCACACTAATACTCCCATCATTATCGTATTTCTGCAGTTATCAGATTATTATTGATCATGCACACACAATCTGATTGGTTTTATCTGATAACAGCAGTAATCTGATTACAAGAAATCAGAATAACACACCTAGATTCGTCCCCAATACTGCAATGACTTCATGCATGTATAAAGGTTCATCTGATTCATTTAATTCTTTTTACATCTGTGCATGTGTAAAAAAATCTAAACAGAAGCTACATAGCAACACCATGAGCTGAAGAAAACATGTAAACAATGAAATGAAGGAAATGCACCAACATGTGACCTATTCTGTAGACTGATTAGCTCCTCCTTCCTCCTCCCACATAAGGACAGCTCACGCTGACACCTTAGGCATTGCCATGGGCAACAAGACTAGACCTGATGTTTGGAAAATGTCAGGAAGTGTACAATGTCATAATGTATTCCTATTAGATTTCATTTTATATTAATTATATCGTTCTATCTGTGTTTCTACTTAAATGTTGTAAACACTTAAAATAGAGTTCTGAAGATAAAAATGAATCTATTTGAGAAACGATTAACGTAAACACTGATGTTTACTTTGGCTTCATCTGGTCCTTTTCCAGATTTCCTCAAAATTTGTATTCAAATTTACTGCATATCTGAAGTAAACCAGAGGGGTATCTGTCCTAAAATACAGGAATATGGAGAAGAACGGCTAAAAACAGTGAGGACCCTAAGGACCATGTTTGTATGCAGATGTTGATAACAGTGGTGCTCAGGCCTACGCAGCGCCGCTGCTCTAAGACTTCTGACGTACTTTGGGTTCAGTAATGATCACCTGTTTCATGCTTTTATGTGATATGTCTGTTATTTATACCATCATGATTGACCAACATTGATCAGGCACGTGAATAAACAAAGCACTTTACAAAAGAATGTTTTATTTGTCATTTAATTCAGATCATTATTTCTATTTTTTTATTACATTATTAACTGGATTCGCTGTAATACGTTCTCAGTGTTGGGGAGACTTTAACTGCAGTTCAATTTTGGACAACATAAATGTAAGGTCTTTTCTCTATGTGTTTTTTGAATATAAACTGTCCGTTGGACACAGACCGTCCCTTTGTCTTTTGGCTTCAATGTCTTTGAAGCTACGATCATGTGATGACATCACAGCCAACGCTGCTTCTGATTGGCTGGTCCTGGCACCACTCCAATGCTTCGCAGACGTGCGATCATTGCTAATGTCATGTGGTTGTCACCACCAAGGATGCCCCTCCCACCAGCCCCACCCCCCAATATCAAGGTGCCGGCCCAAAAATGTCTGTATTTAAACTAATCCATGACATTAATGTTGACGCTTCCTCAGACTCCACCCATGTTTTCACTTGTGAAATGTGTACGGAAATAAAGGAGCTGCTAATTCTACTTTTTCTAGTCCTATAGTTTATTTGAACGACTGCCATGATGAACTACTTCTATTTTTATAAGGTCCACTTGCAGAGCTGCTTCCCCAGCACTGTGTTCTACAATATATGATGACGAAGTAGAAAACGCGGCTGTTGCATTAGTTTGAATGGATCCTCGCTGACTGTGATCATACAAGTCCACTCTGAATGGACCCAGATACTGAGACTACATTACATATGAGCCAATAATGAGAACCGCAGTACAACGTGTAAGAGGCATCTGAAGAAAAAGCACCAGAGAACACGGAGATCTAGAACTCTGCACTTTTATATGGACTAGAACCTGTTACTATCTGTCGATGTTTCCACTATCACATAAAACAAACACGAACACTGCATGTGAGACTCCACTACTTTGTAAAACTGAGCATCTTCATGTTCGGCTGCAAAGCGAATGTATCAGACTGGGTTTGGACCTGAAACTCCTCCCATTCATGTCCATGTAGAACTGACAGTCAAACTAAACCCAGAGAATATCAAGTCATGACCAGTGACAAACTTTAATATGGGTTTCAAATAGACACAAACATATTGTCTAAAAGTTGGACAAATATGAAACTACATTGACTTTGATGGAACCTAAAGTGGAGTGACTCATGGACTCACATCTTCAACTTACACTGTTTTCTTTGATTTCCTCCATATTTGGATTCTCGTACCGTTCTACGACTGTGGTGAATTTTATTTACACATGAATGGTACAGCAGAAATGACCACCATAGGTTTACACATCCCACTGACTGTCCCAGAATGGTGGGCTGCCCCCCCCCTCTGTGGATGCATCCACAGAGTCCATGACGTCCACATCCTGAGATGGAGCTGAGGTCACAGAAGTTGTAGGGGTCACAGAGGTCACAGGGGTCACAGAGGCACCTTTCGTTACATGGACTAATTCTGGGAACACAGAAAACAAACCAACAGCCTGAACTTTGTCCACACATCAGATCCGTGCAGACCCACATCCAACAGTGTGTCTGGACGTTTGCAGTCATTTTGAATGGACTCACTTTGGATGCAGGTGATTTGTGGCTCCTCCCACTGGCCACTGGGCAGACATGTGATCACTGGATTGAGTTTCTGCTCATAACCGTCTTCACAGTAGTATCGCACCTTGGTGTTGGTCTCATATCGCAGACGGGTCTTCCCAAACACCTTTGCATTGGGAACAGTGGGCGGGGCAGCACAGGAGGCTGTAGGACACAGAGGAAGAACAGCTGAGGGTCTACCTGGGACTGGACATGAGCCTTTGATATAATCAGATGTGGAAGGAAACTTTACTAGAACATCCACAGACTACAGTTTAAAACCTGTTACCTCACATATATCACTGTTTTTACCCTTGCAATCATAAATATTTCAAAGAAAATTCAATATTAAAGGTAGAACACATATATAAGAGCCATGTCCACCAATGTTACCATTAACCCTTAAAGACACAAACGTCCACCTTTAACCTTAAAGACACAAACGTCCACCTTTAACCTTAAAGACACAAACATCCACCTTTAACCTTAAAGACACAAATGTCCACCTTTAACCTTAAAGACACAAATGTCCACCTTTAACCCTTAAAGACACAAACGTCCAGAGTTTTTATAAACATGTACAAGATCAGTGAATTAAATCTATGATTTTCACTAAAAACAACCCCACAAATAATAATTGTATGATAAATGGTGATAAATCCCTTAAGAAAAGTTAAATATATAGAGAAAATCGTATTTTGAACAGCCACAAAAGTAGCACTAGGTCTGTGTTGGTCAAGATCAAGGTTAGTATCAATGTGGCACAACCAGAAGGGGCGGGGCTTCAGAGTGCATTGGGTGGTACAGTGAACTCACAGGCTCCCTTTTTGCAGGTGTAGGACAGATGGTAGTTACAGGGCACATCGCTCCAGCGGCCGTCATCATGCCAGACCATCACTGCACAGTCCTCACCAGACAGGAAGTAGCTGTCGGGCTGGCCTTTGTACCAGTTCTCATACAGCTAACATAGAGAGAAGACGTTACCTTGGAGAGGAGTCAAACATCGTCTATGAACACAGTGACCACTAGTGGACAGTGATACTGAATCCCACTTACCAGAGGATTTCCATCGGACCAGCGGAAGTCTCCTTCTATGGTTCTGTCACTGAGTCCAATCCACTGATATTCTTTGTATTTGTCTGGAGATAAGACATGTGTTTGACATGGGACAGCAACAGTTTTAATGATCATACTTTATAACGCACTGACAAAGCCTTCGTTATTGACAGTTTTTGTAGTGACTCCTGTTCATCCAAGTAGACTCAACACCTTTTACAGTAGTTCCAAATAATAAAACTTACAGTAAATTACAGCTGAAGAACCTTGGATATGATGGAACACTCATGTAGAAAACTACTGAATGTGTTAAAGGACACTGAGTCTTTTCAAAGGCCACAGGTGTTCAAACCAACCACCCTCACATTCCTACGGTGGCTGAAAAAACAGCAGCCAGAGGAATGTCTGATAAGTATCTTATCCCCTGTTGCCAGACCAAATACCAACGCCGACGCCAAAACCACAGCGTTCACGACAAAAAGCTGATACAACAACAGGGAAGACATGAAAAGCAGATGTTGTGTCTATAATGGAGACACCTACAGCATGACCGCCTTTAAGAGTCTAATGTGGAATGTTGTGCTTCATACCCTGACCTCTGACCTCTGACCCTGATACACTTAAAATGTTCACAAAATTACTGCAGACATTTCATTTATCACACAGCACTAGTTGTTTGTTTACCTGCTCTGCTAGTTTCATCTACTTCCTGTAGCCTTCGTCAGTCACAATGCTGTGATTTCTAACTACCAACTCCTCCTGTCGTCATAAAGGAATTGTCTGATATAATAATGAAACTTTACCAGAACATCCACAAACTACAGTTTAAAACCTGTTACCTCACATATATCACTGTTTTTACCCTTGCAATCATAAATATTTCAAAGAAAATTCAATATTAAAGGTAGAACACATATATAAGAGCCATGTCCACCAATGTTACCATTAACCCTTAAAGACACAAACGTCCACCTTTAACCTTAAAGACACAAACGTCCACCTTTAACCTTAAAGACA
>JAPSES010041781.1:0-12252 GCA_029822895.1 Maxillicosta whitleyi
CCTCCTCTCCTCTAACTGCCTCCTCCTCTCCTTCAGTCTACTTATCTGCTCCTCGGAGGTGGTGGGTCCTGACGGTGCGGTCTCCGGTTGGTGCCGGATCTCAGGTAGTTCAGGTTCTCTGGTTCTGGTCGGTACTGGGTCTCCTGATGGTGGTCGTTAGCTTCTAGCATCAGCCAAAACCTCTCAGAGCGCAAATGTAAACCTTCTTCTCTCAAGTCAAGCTCAGAAGGGGACGTTGGAATTTTGTTCTGGTCTTGTATAGTCCGGGATAACCTAGCAACGGTAGAATTCTAATGGGCAGTTTTGCATTTGTGCATCCTTTAAAAATTAACCGTTAATTATATATTGTGTTATAATGCACCCCTCTTAAGCTGAAATGTTTCGTAAATGTAAATTTTTGTTGAAGGATGATAATTAATTTATTGATAATGTGTTATTTTAGGTCTATTGAATAAACTTAATAAAACGTTATCAATATGGAAATGTATATACTCTATTTATTTCCATATTGGAGCCCAGTGGGTCAAATAATTAATGAAAAAAACAAAACAAAACGGAAATAATCAGACATGTAAACTGTTCAGTAACATTACCGTATTTTCTGGATTATAAATCTCATCTTTTTCATAGTTTGGCCGAGGATTTGTACTCTGGAGCGACTGATGTGTGAAATTATTTGGAGGAGTTCGACACTTTTACCCAAATGCGCGGCCTGAGTGCGTGTGAAGATAGACAAAATCATGTGGGTTAGATAATTTTACTTGTTTAGGAAAATCTTGACAAGCCAAATTTTCTTGTTGTGTTGTCAGATAATTTTGCTTATTTTCAGTAATAAACCTCCAAGTTTTGTATATTTTTTTTCCTTCTTTTTGAAGGCTGACTTTTTACAGTGTGATTACCAGCTCCACCTGCAGTTTGTAAATATGTACTGCATAGATCTTTCACCTAATGCACCCAGTGACATAATCCTATTCAGACCTTCACCTTTTGCACTGCATCACTCCCATAACATCAACTTTAAATGAATGAGTGGCGTGCACCACAGTCCCCTGTTTGGCAATCATTATTGTATAATTATGTATAGAAAAAAAATGTATATATTGAAACTAAGCTTTTGATTATAAGTGATAAAATCGTTTTACAATATAAGGTGACTAAATAAAATCTCACTAGCTAATTATTAAATGTGATTTATACACGGACAACACCTTACTTATAATGGTTGATAAAACTACTGATTTTTATTTAACATGCCTATATAACATCATCTGATATTCCTTAATTAATTCATTGTCTAATTACATACATATAAGTTGATTAACGGAAAGATATGAACCAAGTAAAGTCAAGTGTCACGTTAACACGCTTTTTTTTTTTTTTTTTTTTTTTTTTTTTTTTTGTCTTGAATGCAGCACGTTTAACGCCACCTTCCCCGGAACTAATGTCGCCCGGTCGGAACTCACTACGGAACTATTTTGATGGAGCACCAAGGGATACCGATCCGTAACCACACGGCGGGACTTTCTTGTCGTAACGTGAACTATGAAGAATTATTAAATAGTAAAAGACTCTTGTTAGAATGAAATTAGCTTGTGTTCGTGGTTGTTTTATTTAAGGAAAATGCACAGGTGCGTAAAACATTCATGGCACGAAACAGAAATGCGTGTATTTACTTTCAGCTGACATTTGCTATATTATCTTACTAGCTTAGATTGTTTTAAACATAGATTTTAGCCACTAAGATATGCTCCATCATTATGAGCTTTATGATTTTTAGGAGAAATTCATGGGAAACCTATGAAATGTATTATGAGTACAGATATTTAACCATATGACTGATAGGCTAGATTCCCTTGTAATTTTCTGAGTTAATGCTTTATCATAGGAGCCAACATGTTAAAAAATAAAAAGCACCTAAATTACACTTTCTTATTAACTCAACTTGTCACTTTAGTTTCTGCTGTCATACTTTCTTGGTAGTGCTTTGGTTGAAAAACATGACCTTTTAATATTGTTTCCAAACAGGTAAAAGGAGGTGGATTCTCTTCATTAAAAGATGGAGTCACTCAAACCGAGTGCTGAGGTTCGTCTTGAAGTGTCACACTGCTTCCAGAAAATAAGTAAATCCACAGATAGTGAAGATATCACCGCTGCTCTTCAAAAGCTCAACTCGTACTTGGATGAAGGGCCAGAGAGTCCAACCACTTCAGTTCATCGAGCAGAATTCAGAAGGACTCACTTCACTCGTAGCCTACAGTTCCTTGTCAACAACATCCAGGCTGACTGGTTGCTCAAGCTCACAGCAGCTGAACGCACAGCATTATGGGACAGCCTGTTCCTCCGAGGTCCTCCAGAGCAGGCGCTGCTGGTGCTAATAGAGGGAATAGGACAGCTAAGGTGGGTGGTGTGGAATATAAAACAACAAGTATCACATTCATTTTTGTGTATGCTCTTTTGACGTGTTATTCTTCCTGTTCAACAGCCGGAGCTCAGGTCTGGACCACTTGGTAAACATCACTGAGAGGTTCCTTCAGAGTGGTCGTCTCGCTGATCTACTGTGGTCCTACTGTCTGGAAACCGCCCCCTCTGACTCTCCCCAGCTCAGAGAGACTCTACTGGGGCGTATTGTGGCACTGCCAGATCTTACTGCCAACAGATTACATCCCAACAACAAGCCTCTGTTTCTTCCTCAGCAGTACTACCCACTACTGGCTGCAGAAATGCTCACTGCCCTTGAGCGGACCTGTCAGGCACTGAAAGGTAAAGGGTCATTTATTTAAAGTCTTATAGTAATGAGAGATATTAGGTCTTAACATAAAAATGTAATCTCTTATTATATCTGATTGTGTGTATGTTTCAACAGATGGTACCGATTGTTCTCTGACTTTTATGGCTCAGACTCTTGGAAAAGTGTGTATCCAGGGCCATAGTGGTAGGTTTCATTCCTTTTTTAAAATATTTGATTGTACAGGCTTGTGATTAAAATTTCAGTATTAGTTTTCATATGATATTTCAGTTTAGTTTAACTTAGTTTGTAGTTTTACAAATGCATCAGTAGTTTTATTTTGAGAATTTCATTAGTTTAAATATAGTTTTCATTTATTTTCAGTGTTAGTTTGTTAGTTATTATAAAGAAAGATTGTCCATTAGCAGACATGATTTGCAAAACCGTTGTTTATTTGTCAACTGTACACCATGAACGCTCAACATTGCTGGAACCACAGCAGCAGAATTCAGTAAATACCATCCGATGTTAAAGCAGAAGCAAAACTTTGAATAATACGAAGTATGATGTGGAAATATATTGAATTAATTCGATTAGTTTGAGAAAACCCTGAATCAAAAAAGATATTTGCTTCCTAGGAGATTTTTTTTTTTTTTTTTTTGCTTAAACGAGATGCAACCTGTTTGTCTGTTCTAATATTTTAATAATGAATGTTTCTGTAGTAACTGCCTTTTACTGATTGTTAAATATTTTTCCTCAGTTATTAAGAATTGTCAATTTTCTATGACACTGGAAATAATTACTTGCATTCTCCGGCTAAATAAATCCGATTTTACCAGCAATTCTTTCCTTTTTAGTTAGTTTTACATTTTTCATAATTTTTTTTTTAGTCTTAGTTAATTATAATAACCATATTCTCTTCAGTATGATCTTTTCTCATAGAAACATTACATTAACACAGAGCTTCTTGAATGCTTGGATTTTCTTTTAGTTATATAACTGATAATTATGTAGTTGTGATATTATTCAAAACTAAAAGTAACAAACTCACACTTTGGTACTGGGCATTCAGTTTTTCTGTTCTTTCCTGTGTTCAGCTGTGGTTTTGCCAGTGCTGGTTCCCCGTCTGTCTGTGTGCACACGCTCTGATATGGTGTGGCAGAGGATTTGCTGGAAGCTGCTGGAGAATGTCCCACAGCGTTGGATGGATAGTGTACTCACCGGACTGGTGGAGGCTGTCAGAGGGTAAGGTGCCGCAGCTTCAATCAGTGTATTTAAACATCCAGCAATTCATCATCATCTTGCTGTCACTTCCTTTTCTTCCTACAATGCTGATTTCTTGCTTTTTTCCAGGCCTGATATCTTAGGGAGGATCATTGGGAATCTAGTGTTAACAAATAAAAAAGCCCAGTTTGTTATCACTCATAAACTGCTGTTATTACAGTATAAGTATGAGGTAAGAATGTAACCTGCCAACATCAGTAAATCCCATGTAAATTTTGTAGTTTTATGTATGAAATATGTTTTTTTTAGGCTCAAACTTTGAGAGTTGTCCTGGGATACCTCGCAGCAGATAGGGATCGACGTCCACTGCTCATACAAGTAAGTGCGATGAATCAAACATTATGTCATAACCATTGTAAATGTAGCCACAATTCTTATAATTTTTCGTTCTTTGATTGTGTTTGTAGGTGTTGCGTTCATTGTCCCAGGCGTGGGCAAATCCCAGTGCTGTGAAACACACACCTGTAGAGCAGCAGTTGTATGTCAGTAAGGCCTTACTGCTCAGTGTTGCTCTACTGAAAGACTCTGAGCTACTGGAGCTACGATCAGGTACAGTTCTCAACACTTCCTTCCCAATACACACAAAATCCATACTGTAAATGACAGAGTATTTTAGTAACTCTTGCCAACTCATAACTTTTGCTAACAATGTGGAAAAAAATCCTGATTTGACATGAATCTGGTAGACTAATTCCAAAAACACACACCAGGCCCCCCTCAAGCCTAACAACATTGTAACAGTGGTGCAATTATAACTTTTATTGAAAGAAACACCCATATCGTAACAATACTGCTTTTCTTTGAGTAATTAGTTATGCAAATTAAAAATAACTTTGATCTTTGCTTGAATGATACAAAATAAACTCAACTCAACAGCACCCTCATAGACTAATATAGCTCCATAGTCTATTAACAGCATAGTACAATATGACCTGTATTAAATTTAGCAGAAATATTGTCAGTAATTAATTTTTTTAACCGTTGTTTTTTTTTTTTTTTTTAAGTATTGTTATTATGTTTTTCTTACAAATAATACAAACAATAAGCTCAACGAACAATACAGGACTATCAATTATGGAAAAGAGAGAGGAAAAAAAAAGAAAAAAATCAAAAGAATCCTGAAACAATATTAATAATAATAATAATAATTTTAAAAAATCAAAGTATTCTATTTGTCCCCATGACGTTCACTGTCACAGGCCCAACACAGTCCCTCACCTGTCAGGACGCAGTGGTGCAAGATGATCAAAGGAGCATGAGTCAGAATACACCAAGGATTCTGGAATATGTCTAAAAAAAAGGGCCCCATATAATATTGTCAGTAGTTGAAAGGATAAACGTATACAAACCTATAAATAGTAAAACTAGTCTCGTAGTCGGTGGCTTCACTCTTGTTTTGTGTTCTCAGAACTCCTTCAGTGTCTGCTGGGGGGCATGCAGAGCCACCTGGACAGCAGTGTGCTTCGTATCAGACGCATGGGGATGGTGGTGGGGGAGTGTCTGAGCTCCCGCATGGACGTCAACGGTACCAAACTCAAATTTGAGGTACTGTTAATGGGAATTGAATCTGTTTTTACCGGGCTCTTACTCTTTTACTGCTGTTTTGTTGTAAAGCACTTTGATTGAAAGCGCTATATAAATAAAATGTCTTCTAATAATAACTACAATGTATTATTATTATTATTAATGGGTTACCATAGAGATTTGATAGCTACCTAGTCTGTTAAATAGCTTCAGTAAATGTCCAGGATTGATGAAAAGTGTTGTTTTGTTCTGTGTGTTTTAGTATGATCAGGATGAGGAAACCCAGGAACTGCTATCTTTAATGACTCACACAACTAGTGAAGACACAGAACCTGATCTCAATACCAGGTAAATGTGTGGACTTTGACCTTATTTATGGGTTGTGTCTAGTCTCATCTGTAAAGTGATTCTTCAAATGTTTTAGAGTGAGAGCAATTGACTCTAATGCTTTGTATTTACATTCAGTATACTGGTTATGATATGATATGATATGTTATGGTATGGTATGGTATGGTATGCTTTTATTCATACGGGGACAGTGCACAACAATACTTTGACCTAGACAGAGTCAGAGGAAAGGTTATAGCATAAGTGCTAATTTATACTTATAGTCCCTGAACAAGTTGATGGTTAAAAATAAATTTAAAAAAATGGTAGAGTTTAGTGTATGTAACAGAACAAGGTTACATTTCTGTCCCATCAATCAAGCAGTTACTCTAAAATCATTCTCACATCCTAGAACAACCCCCCCCCACACACACACACACACACGCCAACACAGGTTTAAGACATAACATGTTTTCTTATCATTCAGAGCCACGTTTATTCCTAATGTGTACAATCTTCATTTGATAATAGCCATTTCTTTGTCAGACGTGCAAACATTTGAAGTCATGTGCATGCTAACCCTAACCCTATGTATTTGTATAAGCACTGACGTTACTTAATAGACTTTGCCATCTACAGAGTTGACTCTCCTCAAGAGGCTAATCAGGAAACTGCACCTGCACAAAATGTGACATCCCAAAATAAGTCTAAATCTCAGCCGTCGGGCACTGATCCAGATTCTGACTTGGATAGGTAAGTTTTTGTTCTGTCATACAAAGAGGAGTTCTCTAATACTCTATAAATATATTCATAGAAGTTTGTGTGGTTTATGGTAAGTGTTGTCTTACTCTTGCAGTGATGATGACCTCACACCGTACGACATGTCTGGGGATCAAGAGATCAATCAAGCATCCCCACCGCGATATATACGAGACTGTCTAGAAAGTATGGCATCACACACATAATTAATTAACCCTTGTGCGGTGTTCATATTTTTGTTATTCAGTTATTGTGGTTGTGGTGATCCCACTGCATTTGTGTTTTTTCAATTTAACATAATCAAATAATTTTATGTTAAAATACTCAAAGGATGTTTTCTTTATCCCAATTACAGGCAACAAAAAGCATATATGTCTAATATTTGCCTTTGCTAGATCACTTTTATGAATTAAAGTGCTATTCATTTCTGTTTATTTTTTTAAATAAATGTAATAAAATATGAGAAGAAAAAAATTCACTAAAAAAATAATTGCTCATCATTATTCTTTTAATAAAAAATGTAAATGGGTCCCACAGACCCAAACACCATACAAGGGTTGAACATCCTCACTTCACTGCTACTGTATTTATTTTCTGAATTACTTTTTTGTTTCTTACACACCGTTTAATTTTTTTTACCCCCAAAAAGCTTTGATTTCCTCTGAGGACCCCGTGCGTGTGGAGCTCACTTTGAAAGCTACTGAGGGTTTGGTGAGGAGAAACGTCTTTGCAACCAAAGAGGTATACATAGAAATACATAGAACAATGTAATATAAAAATGCATTATAATATACATGTTGAACAACGAGTTTCTAATGTCTGGATTCATGTTTTTTTTAAAAAGCCTGTGTTTTAATCCAGTAAAACTGATATATATGGCTGTTATACACCGTGTGCAAAAATATTGGGATATACTAAATTCAGGTGTTTGTTAAAAAATAATGACAAATGTCAACAATATATAGGTTTGTATTGAAATGAATATCATTTTCTTTGTTAATCCAAAGTGTTTCCAAAATGCCTCAGAGATGGTTTTACTTAATTTCTGTTTTTTTTTATTTTGATGTTAAATATTCTACCTTTAAATTTCTAAAAAATATATATATATTTTTCATGCTCTGTCTGTAAATAATAATTTTCTACCACAACTAATCATCTACTTTCTTCACATGTCACTTTGGAAGAAAAATCTCCCATTAAACTGTAAGGAAATATTTATGTTTATATCTCATATCATGCGTCTTAATATATTTTTCAATATAGTTCATAAACATCAATACTTTCCTTTAATTTATTACAACATAAAATTTTAATTTATAAAACTAGCATTTGTCATTATTGTTTTGTATCCCAGACCGCTTTTAGAAAAGAAACACCCAAATTCAATGTGTCCCAATATTTTTGTCCATATCGTTTTTATGTATATGTTTAAATCCTTGACATATCATCACATTAATATGATTTGCTATTTCAGATCAGTGTTCAGCTGACCAAAGTGCTTCTTCACATGGAGGATAAATACAGCATAAAAAGCTTCGTGGTCCTCAGACAATCGGCTATGGTGGTGATCGTTGTCACTGACTGCATCCCTGTATGAACCTTCATTAGTTTCATCTCTTGTCATTAAAATCTTAGTTTAACAATATATTTTATGGTCATTTCTCATTGTATTTTGTAGGTGACGCAGTACTTGACCACAGAGTTTTATTCCTTAAACTACAGTCTTCGCCAGCGGCTAGACATTTTAGAGGTAAATATGAAAACTCACCTGTGCTTTTTCTATAGGAACAAATATTTATATGTAGAGAGGTGTTTTATGCAGGGTTCCTGTGGGGTTTTAAAAGTCTTGAATCTACAAATCTGCATTTATTTCCTTAAAAAGGTCTTTAAATTTGATATAGTATGTCTTAAGTTATGCTGCCTAAACTTGTTCGCTGAACTGTGTTTAAATGTGTCCAGAAAATGTCCAAGCTACAACAAAGTAACATTATTCTACTCAGTTGCACCTGTTACAACCTAACAATTTATATTGAAATTAGGAACAAATTATCGCTAGCTTTGCAGCTCCCAGTCTGAAATGATTACAGAACATTCAGCCCAACTCACGTGCAGCCGTTAGTCATGCACGCGTTGCCCAAAAAAGGTGATTTGGGGAATTTTTTAAAAAAAATGGGCATTAAATTCAGTTCTAATTACGCTTAAAAGGTCTTAAAAGTAACTTGAAGAAACCTGTAGGAACACCATTTTACAGGACTTAAAAGATACAACTGAAGCAAGAAGATGAATTACAGCAAAATATTACACATGTAAAATAGTGCATTGTGATGTTAAAAGGTAAATATTTAAAAACATTACACTAAAAATAAAAGAATGTACAGGTATGTTATCAGGGATCAGCTTTAGTTTTACAGAAAAGCACCAATCCAAGATGTTTCACAGACCAAAGACTAAACCTGATCTGATGAATCTATTAGTGCTGTAACTTTAGTCCAATTGAACATTGAAATTCTGATTTTACATAATCAAGGCATGGCAGGTTCATTTCTATAACACATTTCATGTACAAAACAGTTCAGAGTGCTTAAAACATTAAGAACATTACAGCAGGGAAGCAATAAAAAGTATAGGGATGTGATAAAAAAAAATATATATATAAAAAAATAAAACATACACAAATAAAAAAAAACAGATAAATAGATGAAACAAAAAAAAAAAAAACTTTAAGCTTAAAACAAACAGTGCAGATCTAAACTTCTGATGAAGCTTAAAACTTAACAAATATTTAAGAAATGGAGATGCTGTGTTTATATAAAATTAAGCAGTAACCGTACTTTATGTTTAATTTATGTCTGAATTTATTAAGATCTGATTGTAAAGACAATCTATAGTGTCTTTTGTCGACTGGAGCTCAGTTTTATTCACTTGATCATTTGTGTTTATTGCTTAAAGCTTTGTAATGGTACAATCGCTGCCCCTGATTTTTAGGTCCTTGCTCTGGCAGCTCAAGAACTCTCCAAACCGACTACTAACACGAGTCATCCTCCCATGACTGTCGCTGCTGTCACTGATTTGACTCCATACCCTGGTGATAACCCGGTCCACTGGAAGCAAATAGTAGAAAAACGGATTCAAAGCAAGACCAAGCGCCTCAGTAAGGTAAGGAACCTAAAGTGACCACATATTTTCACAGGAATTTTTCACTGACTGTATACTCATAAGTAATGGCATTATTTCTGTCATTTTTCCAGGGTGCCACACAACCTCCAGCTGTGGCCTCTCCAAACCGTTATGCCCCTGTAGCAGGACATTTCTTTTTTCCTCTGCTCAGCAATTATGACAAGTTAGTATGAATTGTTTTATGTTTGGCATATTGTTTGAGTTTATAACAGACATGAGTCAAAATATAACATTTGTCTATTAGGCCTCAAGTGACCTTTGACCTGCTGGGCAGTGACCACCTCGTGTTAGGACGGTTGATCCACACCTTGGGCCTCTTCATGCATCTGGCAGTCAATGCACCAGTAATTTCACATCTGTCTGTAGCAGAAGGACCTCATTAAATAAACCTGATGTTAATATGAGAGTGAAGGCATCTAGAGTATGGTTCACTCCAAAATAACAATACTGAAGAAATATTTGTCAGCTCTGACACTACTTGTCATGTTCTTTGCAGATAGCGGCACAGATGGGTCGTGCTTTGCTGGACTTTGTGTGGGCAGTTCGTTACCATGTCGACCAGTAAGTATAATTAAGTAAATCCTAACAGTAACTAGTTGGTTCCATTTTGTCTCTTAGTTTAGAATTAGGTAAGTTAAAAAGAGCCCAAACTGGAAGTGTTCAGAGCAGCAGGAAGTTAAAATGGAGTCCAAGAGGACAGTGCAGGTAGGGTGGAAGGGGTAGAGAAATGACTCAGGAGTGATATGTGACAAAAGAGCATCTACAAGAGTTGAAGTAAAACTTTACAGGATGGTAATAAGACCAGCAATGTACAGCTGCACTGCCAGGAAGACAGAAGGCAGAGCTGAAAATGTTGAGATTGTCTTTGGTCATGACAAGAACAGATAGACAGGATTAGAGTGAGCACATCAGAAGGACATCTCGGGTTGGACACAAAGTGGAAGAGGCCAGATTGAGATGGTTCGGACATGTGCAGGGGAGGGATAGTGAATACACTGGTAGAAGGACAATGAGGATAGAGCTACCAGGCAGAAGGCAAAGACGAAAAACAATGAGGAGATTTATGGATGTGATGAAGGAGGACATGCAGGAGACAGGGTCAGATAGAAGGAGAGGATCCGCTGTGGGGACCCCCAAAGAGTAGCCAAAAGTAGTAGTAATGGTAGTAGTAGTGATAATAGTATTAGTAGTAGTAGTATTAATAGTAGTAGTTGTAGTAGTTGTGATAATAATAGTAGTGGTAGTAGTAGTAGTAGTAATGATAGTAGTAGTAATAGTATTGGTGGTAGTAGTAGTAGTAGTATTGATAATAATAATGGTAGTGGTAGTAGTAGTAATAGTATTGGTAGTAGTAGTGATGATATAATAATAATAGTAGCAGTAGTAGTAGTAGTAGTAATGGTAGTAGTAGTAATAGTATTGGTAGTAATAGTAGCAGTAGTAGTGATGATGATGATAATAATAATAATAATAATAGTAGTAGTAGTTGTTGTAGTAGTATTGATAATAGTAGTAGTAGTAGTGATAGTAGTAGTAGTAGTGATGATAATAATAGTAGTAGTAGCAGTTGTTGTTGTAATAGCGATAATAGTAGTAGTAGTAGTAGTTGTTGTAATAATGATAGTATTAGTAGTAATAGTAATAGTATTGGTAGTAGTAGTAGTAGTTGTTGTTGTAATAGTGATAATAGTAGTAGTTGTAGTAGTAGTGATAATAGTAGTAGTAGTAGTTGTTGTTGTAATAGTGATAGTATTAGTAGTAAAAATGGCCCTGACTGAATGTGTTAAGTTAAAATGTTACTAGGACTTAAACTGACACTAATGTGGAATGTGATGATGGTGTTTTATATTTAATCGTGTCTGTTCAAGGACGGTGAGACGAGGTGTCCTCTTTGCCGTCTGTGCTGTGTTTATCAGCATGCCCAGTCAAAACCTGTTAGTGGACCTCAGTGATCAGCTTTTTGAGACCAGATCCTGGCTTGCAGGTAAAACACATGGCACTCATGACAAAGGGAAATCAGTCATTCCATTTTCACTCAACAGAATTCAGGACTTTTCTCAGTTTTTTTTAATCAATTTTTTTGGGGGAGGAAAAAAAATCAGGTGTAAATGTTTTGGGTCAATTGGGTGGAAAAAATAAGCAATTCATGAAGCTTACAATAACAACAATAATGATTTTTCAGATTAAAAGACATGAAGTAAGGCACTACTGTATATGAGCTTTATTAGAAAGAAAATCAGAAATGTGTCATTTTATCATAGAATCTGGACATACACACATTTGTATTTTAATGGAATAATAGAAATGATAGAATATTTGTTCCAGCTGTTTGATTACAAAGCTACAATTTCCTACATTAACCTTTAATTAACAATAAGACAGATGGCTATCATATTATACAGAGCACATTGTTATTGAATGTACTTTAATAAATTTATATAAACATGAGGCTGCAC